>QAOC01001160.1:0-13084 GCA_003255005.1 Begonia fuchsioides
ACTAAATGGGTCGGATCGTATTGATTTTTAAACTCTAAAATTCAATTAATAACCGACCTGCAAATAACTGAATAGTTTCGGATAATAAGAGTGCAACACATGTCATCGTGTTTTTTGTTCAGTTTATAGTTTTTTTTTCAACTTATTAATTTTGAGGATATCCATAGAATTAGTTGTATTAATTTTTTATTTAACTAAGTTAGTCTTAGAAAAAACAAGAAATTTATCAACTAATAATATTTTAATCTTTTCATTAGCCTTAATTGATTAATATGATTTACTATATTGATGTATATCATTAAAATTTACATAAAACATGGTGACAAAGTTCTCTAAAATATAGAAAATTCAAGATTTCAAATGACAACGCTTAAAGATCGATGTATTCGTTGCAACTATCAAATTGTTGAGAAGGCAAATGGAGACGGGTCTATCTGTTGGCTATGGAATTTTGGACACAAGCAATTTTCTTTGATGCTTAATGCCACTTAGTATCGGCTTTTCTATTTCATTAAATAGAAGAAAAAACACCCGTGATAGTGGTTAAATAGAAACCACCCACAAACACCCATTTCCTAAATCACACTCATTTCCTAAAACAAAAACTACCCCACTACTTACTCTCTACATCATGAGAGGTGCCTAAAAACTAGTAACTAACCAAGTAAACTTACATGCAGTAAATTAAAACAACAAATAACAATTTGCATGAACATAATAAACACCTAACTAGATTATTTTCCTATCAATCTCCCTCTTAATCTAGTTAGCCACATTTTTTTTACTACATACGTTTCATCAACGTGTTCTCTCAATTCTCGTAGTTTCTTGACGACGGTTGCTACACGCCCGGAGAAATCATCAACAGAGTCTTTATCTTCCATTCGAAGACCCTCCAATTCTCATCGAAGAGTTTGAGCTCGGACTTCCTTTACACGAGCCGCACCGAGATGCATGGTTTTTAACGCAATCCATGCTTCTTTTGCTGATTTCTTCGATCCGAGTTGCAACAATGTTTCTTCACTGATTCCTTGGTAAATGGCCGCCAATGCCATTTTATCTTTTCGTTGATTTAAAAATTCTTCTGATTCCACAGCTTCCCATACACCTTGAGCTTGCATATACACCTACATCTTGATTGACCATGCTGAGTAATTACTCTTCGTGAGTAATGGGTACTGGAGTGAGACACTCCCTTCACGCGACGGAGCATTGGATGTCGTCGTACCTTCAGTTACGTCACCACCGCCACCTCTAGCGGTACTTGATGAAGAGTCGTCTCTCGGCATGATTTTTGGCATATACGAAGATGGCTCTGATACCAATTGTTGGCTATGGAATTTTGGACACAAGCAATTTTCTTTGATGCTTAATGCCACTTAGTATCGGCTTTTCTATTTCATTAAATAGAAGAAAAAACACCCGTGATAGTGGTTAAATAGAAACCACCCACAAACACCCATTTCCTAAATCACACTCATTTCCTAAAACAAAAACTACCCCACTACTTACTCTCTACATCATGAGAGGTGCCTAAAAACTAGTAACTAACCAAGTAAACTTACATGCAGTAAATTAAAACAACAAATAACAATTTGCATGAACATAATAAACACCTAACTAGATTATTTTCCTATCACTATCTAGAGTTGCAAATTCGTAGTTAGAATATTTAGGATTCTAGGTTGATTACTAATTTTCGTAAAAGATTTTGCAATGGTATTGGATTCTCATCAAGCACGATTTGAGCCTTCTTTTGGCATTGGTAATTGGTATGCATCCTTTCTTATTGCTCATAGACGCATTTAGAAAACAAGTCAATTTGGTTGAATCCATTCTCTTGCTTCTCAACTTTGTTCCGTGTTTTAAAAGAGAAAGGTTGCAATTCCAAGATCGGTGGTGCAGACGGCGATCAAGTTGGCGAGAGAGAGAGAGAGAGAGAGATAAAGAAAGAGGGAGAGGGAGAGATAAAGAGAGAGGGAGTGGGAGAGGGAGAGGAAGAGGGAGAGAGAGAGGAGACGAAAGGGACTGAAGCGTATGTGGTTTTGGGTTGACTTGAACATCAACATTCAATAATACAAAAATGGAAGAGATAATAACAAGATGGGGACGAAAAGAAACATGGCACTGAATTACAGGCCGGCCAACCCAGAAGCTGGTTTGACGATGATATGAGTCCATACTTTTAGGGTTTTTTTCTGCAAATTATAAAAAAAAAAACATGAAATATTTCTGTGGGATGCGAAGAACGCGTTGTCTGCAAGCTGACTTCAAATGTAAGAAAGGGAAAAAAAGCTAGAGAGAGAGAGAGAGGACAACATAAAACAGTGAAGGAAACTTAAAGAAACAAGGAAAGATGATGATATGGTGGACAAGCATCTACAAAAGCTGTAGAGAGAGAAAGAGAGCTAGAGAGAAAAAAATTAGGGTTTGTGACAAAACCTGCAACTTTCCTTTGCACACTCACACCCATGGATATCTCTCCACCTTCAACTTCCACCCCAAAGAAAAACGAAAAAAGATGATATGGCCGACAAGCACCGACAAAATTCGTAGAGAGAGAAAGAGATAGAGATAGAGAGAGAAGATTAGGGTTTATGACAAAACCTGCAACTTTCCTCCCATGGATGTCTTTCCATCTTCATCTTCATCTTCCACCTCATAACAATCTCTTCTGTTTTTGTTTATTATTTTTCTTGTCCTAACGGCCATGGAAGCTCACATGCTTTTGGCTTTAGCTTCGTTCCTCGTGACTGTAAATTTCCATCTATTTTCTCTAATCTCGTGAAATAGAAAAGCCAGTAATTTTCTGCCACGATGTTATAAGTCAACAGTAAAAGTTTGAATCAAAGATGAGATTCACACCATCTAATCAACTCGAAAGATTAGGACTTCATAGATAGTGTTATTCTAAATTATTAACGATTGGACTCAATGCTCGCTTATGACCCTTTTTTCATGGTGAACGAAGGCAGAGTTAAGCCACCACATATTCAAGGCATTTTGAGTCAAAGTCTGCATAGTTTTGTTCTGATCGAATGCTCTGTTTATATTGATCAATCATCTCATACCAATAGTATTATACAATATCACATTACTTAGGAGAATGAAAATTTATGTTTATATAATTAGAGTTTTCATTTCTACCATATATATCGTAATTTTGAGTTATAAACTCAAAAATGAATTTATGTTAGTTCTGATCAAAAGCGAATAAAATTGTATTAGAAGAATTAGAGGACACTACATATAAACATTAACACGACGAGATATGAGAAAAAATGAATGGAGACTATAGCTATAGTTTGATAGACTAAGACCCACCAAATGATTTTTGAACTTTCGCGGGGTGTGAGGGTCCTGCGGACGAGAGATTTTGCCTTTTTGGTACAAGAATTTTTGAACTTTCAAGAGCACAAAAGTTGTCGACTCCAATGTTTACCACTCTTTAGCATAAATTGATTTTCTTTTTCATTCTTTTTTTCTCTAAAATAAAATGATAGATGGATGAAATCCCCAACTCTTAGAAGTATTCTCCAACACCTCTCTCTCTCTCTCTCTCTCTCTCTTTCTCTCTTTCTCTCTCTCTCTAGGAATCTACTTTGAGCCATTGAGGTCACTAAAGGAAAGAATGCCTGGTCCATATGATAATGGAAGAAGGGTTGAGAATAATATATTGAAAAGTCTCTTTCTCCATCTACACTCCTTTTGCGCCCTCTAGCACAAATGGGAGTCTTTTAAGCACCAAGAACATTGGTTTCATTCAACTCCATGAGTCTTTTTCTCATTATAATCTTCAAAATGCGGATTAAAACCGATCGAATTCTCTAATTTTTTTTTTACGAAGCTAATCGGACGAAGCTAATCTTGAAAAAAGCTGTCCGTTTTGCACCATTTTTGCCGTGGCTATATGTTCATCCTCGCAGCTCATTCTCCATGCTTTCGGCAATGTCGAAAGTACCTTTATTCTTTATTTTTCCGCTTTTCCTCATACGATTCTTAAATCGTCGAAGAAGTGAGGACGAAATAAATAAGTCGCACACATAATTGGAAAATTTCATCCGCTTCAAATACTCTAATTCACGACGAAGAAACGATGTCCGAAACGGATTATTATTTATGAAAAATAGTCAGAGATATTTATAGTTTAGGAAGATGATAATGATTGACTTTGGACGCTTGTTTCTCTCGAACAAGCTAACTGCGTTGACTTACAAAAGCTTTGTTTCTCTATGACAAGCTAACTGCGTTGACTTCAGTTTGTCGAGAAAAAAAGACTAGATTTTGAAGATCGGATCTCTCTCCACTCTATCAAATAATGAAGACCCACAATTCAGTTCAAATCTAATCATATTATGAGATAGTTTTTATCATAAATTGTGCATCAACTAGGTTCATATGAATATCGAGTGACAATCTAGTAGAATTTACAAATTCTTAGCACTAGTTAATGACAAATTACTAAAAACTTAAATTTATGAATTAAATAAAATTATCATTTTATATCATAACAAATATCAATTCTCATAAAAATTTAAAATATTCTCACAAATTATTAATTCTATTATAATGCCCATAATTTCTAAATCCACGCGGAAGAACAAGCCAAATCCAAAATCGATTGCTTGGATTGCAGTGTGGATGAGCACGAAGAACATCTTTCCAAATTTGGAAAGAGGAATCAAGGTCGAGTACAAGTGTGTTTCGGCGAGCCTTCAATGGTGAAAGATGAACGGAAAGAATCTCTGCAACTTTTTTCAGAAGTGGAGAAGAAGACAATCAGACGGTGTTCAGGGTTTTGAAGATTCTTGAAACTAGTAATTTTAGATAAATTTCCTCAGAAATTGAAGAACAAATCAGAAATGGGCGTTGAAATCTGCTCTAAATCGATAGATATAACACCAAAATCTAGACGACGAACTAGGAATCAGAACAAATTTGTAGCATATTCAGTCATGGAGGAAACTAGAGAAAATTAAAATCCTACAAAAAAGATGAGAAGAATAGAAGACTTCCATAGTTGTAATCAGCCCCTTTAATCGAAATTCCGATCATCAGCACCGCCATGCAGAGGCGGAGATCAGCTCCTTCTGCTGCCAGAAGAGCACAAGCGAGGCCTGCCGTTTCTCCACGTGGAAACCCCTCGCCGGAGCTCGGCGGAGCAGACAATCGGCCTGAGATTCGGTGAAGTTACTGAACGTCCATGGCGAGAATCCAGATGATAAAAACAAGCTCTTCAATGAAAATGGCTGCCGATCAGACAAATGGTGACGACCCAGAACAATTTTCTCCATTGAAGGTTGGAGCAAGAATCTCTCGATCTTCTGTTGGAGGTCGAGGTTTATGTTCATGGCGTCCAGGGATCCAAGCAGGCCGGAGAAGTATTCGTGGGAGTTAATGATCTGTTGGGGAAATGAAACCTCGGATTGATCCAAACCGTGATTCAGAGAAACTATGATTTTGGGCGAGAGGTGTTTTATAAAGTGAAGAATCATCGGCACCTGCAATGGGTGGCCGGCAAATGGAGAAGCTGGGAGGTTCACGGCAACGGCGGTGATTTCCGACAGGTGGAGAGACACTGGAAAAGAACCAGAGTTTAAGGATTCAAGGCTGAGAATTTCGATTTCAAGAGCAACGTTCAGACCATTGGCAAAGATTTGCAGGTTTTCTCGAGTGAAACCCAGCTCGAGTTCATTGAAAATGGAGGAAAAAGCAGTGATTTTGAGAAATGGAGACCCGCCATTTTTTAAGGCAAGTTCCTGCATAAAAGAAGCCCACTGCCCGCCATGGCCGATGTCAAAATCGACCAAATGAATTCGATCGAATCCGTCCACAGCTTCAAGAATCGCTTGGTTGGCCGTGAAATTCGCGAAATGAAGAACCGGAGAGACGTCGGAATAAGATTTGTAAGCTCCGATCTTGAAAACCAGGCTCAAAGGGGACAGATTTGAAGAGTTTAAGGTTGTCGGATTCAGGAGTAGTAGTAAAGCCTCTTTGAAATAAAAAGCAGCCCTTTGAAAAGGCTTACCAACCGGAGATAGTTGGTGATTGAGCCGCGCCAATATCGCTTGCGCGAGAACAGGATTCCCGATTCCGATCAGCTCCGCCGCCTGGAAAAGCTGGTCAACTATTCCACGGTGGTTTGACCCACCGTCGGAACCCGCCGTTTTCTGCCTGTGGAGATGAAATTGGTGAGGAAACAACTGAACAGGCGACGGCTGGAAGTTGGGTCCGGTGGCCGCAGAATTGAGCCGCTTCGCCGGAGGAAGCATAAACATGGCCGGATGCTCTTCGACGGCTGCCTTTCCGGTGATTTGCGGCTGATATTGAAACCCACTTTGGCAAAGAAGATTGGGATCGGAAATCAACCCAGGGCTACCATTGTTGTTGGCAAGAAAATTTGGATTATGCAAGAAAAACTGAGAGCTTATCGGTCCTTGTAAAGATGAATCGATGTTGCCAACCAAACCACCGGCGGCGCCGCCGTCGGTTGGTTCGAAAATGAAACTCTGATCGATAGCACCGTTAGTGAGTTCCAGAGGTAGCTGAGAACCATTGACGTTCTGCAAAAGCTTGTTAAGTTCAAAAGACGGGTCCTCGATTTCACCCATAATCAATCTCAAAATAGACTGCTCTTGACTCGAGGGCTCAGACAGCACACTTTCCCAATCCTCCACCGCAACTCCATATTTCTCGAACGTCGGAGGATTTTCCGGCGCCAGGGCTGCCGCCGGCGGGGTGGTGTCGGTCGAGCCTGTTGAGCCTCGGCCGCCGCCGGCGACCGGGGAAGACAGGGTTGAAGTGGAAGTTGGAGGGCTGGGACTCCGGCGATTATCGAGAACTGAGGTGGGTTCAGAACCCACATAGCAATTTATACTCCGGCTGCCCAACTTTTCCGGCCGGTAATCGAGATTTGGACCTGCTGCGAAATCTAACACACCCTTCCCTTGAAGCTCTTCAAAGGGCAAGGGCATGGCCTTCATCTGAAAACAAAAACCCCAAAACAATCGAGAAATCTACCGAAAAGGGGCCGGATTTCTTCCTTGCCGTGCCGGAGCAGAAACGGGTTTTTCAAAAACTTCATCGGCAACAGAGATCATACATTACTTTTCAACGAAACCCATTAAAACGCCATCTTCTTCTTCATCTTCTGATCTGAAACGGCGTTCGTCATCGGCGTCTCTGAATCTTATCTCTGAAAACTTCTCCGACGATATTTGGACTGCTCGTTTTCTCCTGTTCTCGGATATCGATGCGTGCAGATTATAAAAGTTGTAAAGTAACTCTCTTTCTCTGTTTCTCTCTCTACCCTCTCTATCTCTCTCGCTCCTCTGCTTTCTTGATTAATATTTTATTTAAGCTATGAACTGTGGCTTTTGTCCGGAGAAGCAGTCATCTTCCTGGCAAGGTGTTTCCCGCGCGTTCCAATCCCATTCTCAATACTGGCGCGTGAGCTTCACCTCGCCTTCTCTATTTTTTAATGATACTATTAATAACATTAATTAAATACATATTTTATATTTTAAATTTAAGAAAAAATTAATTTTGAATTTGATTTTCAAGTAAATAAGTTAAATCGTAGTTAATTTTTGAAAAAAATAAATTTTTAATTTTTGCGAATCGTAGTTTATTATAATTTTTTTATTAAAAATAAAAACAATTTGTTAAAATTACATAATGTAATAAATTTTTTTGAAAATTGTATCATGATTTTTTATTAATATATGTAATTTTTACAAAAATTATTTGTTTATGTTGTAAACAAATTATAGTAAATCATACCGTCGTTGGAAATTCATAAAAAAATTATAATGTTGTCTTCAAGTTTTGTAAGTATGTTATAGAATTTTAAAGAATTTTTATTATTATATGTAATTTTAACAAATTTATTTTATTTGTAAATAATTATAGTAAATCATATAGTTGTTGAAAAAATTTAAAAACTTTCAGACAAATGTCTTTTGTTATTGTAAACGTGTAGTAAAAATTACAAGTTATTCCTATTATATTTGGTTAGTCAAATTTATTAAATTTAAAAAAAAAATTAGTATTATAATTTACTAATTAAAGTTCTCTTTGAACTTTAATAATTTTTTCACTAATCAATAATTTAAATTTTAAAAATCATCTATAGAATGCAGTGATTATTTTTCGAACATCCGTATTAAACACAGTAATTAGGGTTAGGCGGATCCGACCCATGGTGTCTTGTGTCGACCCTTGTAAACAACAGAAGATTAACATTTCATAATTTGTGTCGACCCTTAGTGTTTTGTGTCGACCCTTAGTGCTTTGTGTCGACCTAATGTGCACATTGTGTCGACCCCAGAACTTCTCTGGAAAATGAATCGGGCAGATCCGATCTGATCCGATAACGTTAGGTTGGACGTCGAATCGGATCAGATCGGATTATAGATTTGCGCCGATCCGATCACATTACAATCTACAATCCGACGTTTGTCGGATCAGATTGGATCGACAACAATCCGATCCGATCCGATTCGATGTCCACCCCTAGTAGTAACTACGTCTACAAAATTCTAAAACAATTATTTCAAAATTCATACACAATTTTATTTTTTCCTAATTTATTAAAAGGTTAAAATTCAATTTAAGCTTGAGTTTCGATAAATAGTCTTATTCAAGTTTGAATTAAAAAAAATAAATTAAATTTGAGTTATTCAAATTTCGTATACGAACGTACTTACCGTCATTCAGATGGTCATTGCGTCTGTATCGTGAATTTTTAATCATTTTATAATATATTATTTTATAATAGTTTAAAAATAATAAAATTTTAAAATATTTATTAACGTAGGTAATTTTAATTAAATTTATTTATTTATGTATTAAAATAATTATAATAAATAATATAATTATTGAAAATTTATAAAGTATTAGAGTTATTTACTCGAGATTGACACACAAATTGAGTTTTAATTTTTTTATTAAAAACAACGTAGTTACGATCGGACGCACCTAGCATGTTCAAAAGTGTATCAGATTGGACGGCCTAGATGGCTTCGCTTCACATCTTGACTCGGACCTTTCGATGCTCTAAGGCGAGGAAGCCTGCGTCTGATTAACTGGCTTCAAAAACAGGCGAAGGACCCACAGCTTTCAGGCTCCGATCATCCGTACACGTGGCGAAAATCGAGAAGTCATTCTCAATCTGTCCCCTACTCTGGAACACATAAGACAGGAGTCACGAGAGTCGTCCGATTCCAAGATCGTTAAGCTTCGTATACGGTTCTTGATAAAAAAACGTGGGTCCTACTTACCCAAATTCTATGAAATCAACACGTGCCACGTCTGCATCCAAGGTCTACTATTAGACATGGACATGATTGTTTCGATTTTATTAAGATACATAACTGAAAAATATATTTTGGTTGGATTAAAAATTCGATTTTGGTCAGTATTGCATTTTTTCAAAAATAAAATAAAATAATAAAAATTTTTAAAATTAATTAAATATAATAATATTTAATTTAATTTAAACTATACTAAATACATATTAGTTAATATAAGAAAACATCACCCAACTAAAAAAGTTAATTAAAATAATTACAATAATTAAAAAATTTATCATAAAAAATTTCAAGTGACACATTTATCGAATTGATATTATATTATTAATTAATGTTAACACTCAAAGCAATGACTTGTATTGTTTTTTTCATCAATGTACGTATAATTCTACGTATAAACGACACTCAAATACGATAGATGGTGGATCATCGAACACAAAACAGCAGATGGGGATTGGATTAGGGTCTTAGAGAAAATTATGGGTCCAATAATTAGGGTTTGTTCGTGTTCTTTGTAGGAATGGAAAAAGAATGCGCGTCAAATCAGGGAATAAAGAAATAGCCAAACATGCCCTTATAAGCGAGACATAGGTCAACTTATTTGGTGCATTTCTCATCCTTTTTCTGGCTCCAATTCTCGACAATCTCTGCATTATTGGTTTATTTCAATGGGGTTGCGTTTCAAGCGAGACATTGCTTTCGATATTACTGTGTTTTTATCTGTCATTCGAAGAACTTGAAGCAGCAAAGGACTAATTAGGGTTCTATTATTTGCTGGATTTCCTTCGTTTTTTTGGGGTGCCCTGTTAGACGAGCGATAGATCGTCGAATTTTGGGTAGTTTTGTTGATGGAATGAACGACATTTTTTTCTGGGGAGAGAGAAAGGAAGAAGATAAGTGTACTCATATGGATCAAGAGAGAGAAAGTGACGACAAGAGAGAGAGAGAGAGAGAGCAGCGTTCAATGGAAAGCTTCTGCAATGGAACATGAGGCCAATAAAATAGGGTTTTACGTCACATAGAGAAGGAAACAGAAGTTAGCGCTCTCTCTCTCCTCCATCTTTCCAAGCAGTTAATATTAGGGTTAGGGATGAATATAGTTTGACCTTCACCAAACCAATAGATTTTTTCAGTTCTAAAGGCAGAACTGAAAACCGATCCAAAATCGAATTTTATTTGCTCCAACCGACCTGACAAATTTTCAGTATAATAGTTTATGATCATGATCTAGGTTTCGGTTTTAGGGTTTACGGCCAGAAACCGAACCGAAAACTAAATTTCAAGACCCAAAACTATCCGGTTTAGGTTTTTAAAAAACTATTCAAATTGAACTAACAGACAAAGCAACCATGCAGCTAATCACTGCTACCATGCTAATAATACAAACAGGAGAGAGAGAGGAAGAGAGAAAGAGGAAGAGAGAGAGAGAGAGGCCGGCTTGGAATAACATTAGGGTTATCATGCTAATAAAAACAAAATCACACGTTTTTATACAAGAATTAATCATAAGGTCTAGACTTAGAACACCAATAATTCAAAATGTTCAACGAACGTTAACTTAGTCACTTTCATGGTTTAAGGTATTGACTTATGACTTGATCAGAACATTGAATGTGTAATGTGCGTGACGGTGTTTTTTATTTGTTTTAAAGTATAGTTTCCTATGAAATAATAATCTTCGCTGGTTTTGTTTTATGCAGTCCATTTGATTTAGATTATTGTTTTTTTTTCAACCGTGTCACGTCTTTGTCTTCGTAGCTGTGGTTTTTTTTAATAATTAAAAAAATTCTTAGGTATTTAATTGTCTCATTTATGTTTTAATTATTCTAATTTTATATGATTAAAGTGTTGGTTGATTGGAAATTTAAATATTTTATTATATATCTTATAGTATTTAATATAATATATATAAGTTGACTTTATTACGTTTATATTGTTTTCCATTAGATATGACAAGAAACTTTCATAATTCTTGCTCTTTTGGCTTAGAAAAATACGAGTTTTTTCACCGTCGTTGTTCTTTTCTTCATCGTTAATTTAGGGCACTGTCAAAATTGTAATGTCTTTTGGTGCTTCAGTACAACATTATCCGCTATAAGTCGAAAGTAACACAAATTTATTCTTGAAATCATAATGAGTTGTTATTGGATTTATAGGTTCATGACTCGGGACATGCATGAATAGGTTCATGACTCGAGAAATGCATTCGACTCTACACTTCCCGACCTGGGTTAAGAGCAAACGAATTTATTGCCTCACCAAAAGTTCAGTTTACTCGTTAAATTATCTAAATAACGTAACTAAATTCAACTTTGAAGTCGGCTTGGACAAAAAAGTTGAATATGTAATAATTTATTGCATGACACAATATTGGATTAATTTAAAATTAAAGTAATTATGTAATTTTTTTTTTATTTTCTAAGAAAACTACATCTCTGGCCTAGCCCAATCCCAAGCCCAATATCAACCCCAATACAAAGCCCATACCCGAGCCCATGCTCCATCGGAAGCTCAAGCCCAGTTAAAATAGTAGTAATATTTCGATTCCGTGGTGGATGATCGGAGAAGATCTCTCTGTCGTCCAAATTGAAGCTGAAAAATTCAGTTGATCTGAACCAGAGAAATTCATGGCTCAAATGGAGGAGAAGAAGATGGAGACGAAAGAAAGAGACGAATGTGGTCCAAAAAACTCATATTCTGAGGCCTGTCTTTGCGCTTCACGTATCCCATGGCCTCCGCCGCTGAATACGATCTCATCGCTCCCCCTTTCGTCTTCCCCTCCTTCCTCCACATCTCCGCCGCGTAGCTTCTGTGCGCAAAGTACGCCTCCGCCTTCGTCGCCACTGCTTCCTCGCCTCCTCCTTCCTCCACCAATTCGACCGGCAGCCTCTCGTAGTGGCCCCTACTAATCCCCTCCAGCTCGTCCGTCCGAGCCAATCCCCGACTCGACAATCCGTACAGCTCGCCCTCGACCTGATGACCTGCTCCGGGGAGGTTTACGAGAAACGGAACCCTGTACGGCCCGCAGACGAGGGGGTAACGCCCAGATGTACGGTATTTTCCGATGAACACCGCGTCCCCGGTTTGAATTAGGCCCTGCAATAGCGTGTGATTCGAAAACCCTCGCTTCAGCGTGCCGTAGGTGAATATCAAGGCCGTGCACTCCCCTTTCGCGACCATTTTCTCGGTCGGGGAAATCTCAGCGACCGTCTCCTTCTTGCCGGAGACCGGGAAAGAAGGACGGAGTAGGGAAGAGAGAATCGACGGAGTTGCTGAAATGGAGAATTTGGTGGGAGCGTTGAAGCTAGAACAAGAGATTGCGTACGGCGCAGGGAACGGAGAACCGGCGAGGGGGAGCAACTTATTTATAGTCAAACTCATCTTTTTTTCCTTGACCATAATGTCCTCCTATTGATAGTTTTTATAACTAGGGCTGGGACCCGCGGGTACGGATCGGTTTTTGCCCTAGAAAATAACCGACCCGGTGGGTACGGTTATCTACTTAAAAACCCGTCGGTTAATCAGTCATTGACTAAAACCGATCCATAACCGACCCATTTATCGGGTCGGTTACGGGTCGGTTTCGGTTAATAACCGTTGTCAAAACATCAGTTTTAGACCGATTTTTCTGCCGATTTTCTTCCAGTTTTAGACCGATTTTTCGGCGAGTTTCATGCCGATTTTCTAAGTAATGCATATTCTTCCTCAAACTACAAAGTTTGTTAACATATATCATCTAAATAGTAAATACACAGCAAATTAACAAATAAAAT
>QAOC01001180.1:6949-18507 GCA_003255005.1 Begonia fuchsioides
GTACATAGAATTCCATCTAGTAGGCACATCAAGGCTTACATTGTTCTTGAATGTAATTTTAAGGCTATCAATACATTTCTTAAATTGATATAACCTTCCTAGTGAAGACTTCACATACTTAACTGCTTTGCGCACTCTACTAATTGCACCTTGATGTTCTTTGACACCGTCGTTGACAATCAAGTTCATAATATGGGCAAAACAACGTACATGGATGCATGATCCATCCAGCACTAAGCTGTTCCAATGTCTTAAACTTTTAACTAAAAGACTAATGACAACATCATTGGAAGAAGCATTGTCAACGGTTACCGTAAACACTTTGTTAATACCCCACTCGAGCAAACAGTCTTCCAACATGTTTGCAATTGTCTCCCCCTTGTGATTCTCAATCCGCCGAAAATTGAGAATCTTCTTGTGCAACTTCCAATCACCGTCAATGAAATGACCTGTCAAAACAATATAATTTATAGTTTGGTTGGAAGTCCATGCATCTGTAGTTAAGCACACTCTTTTGCCATATTTTTTTATGTACTTCATCAATTGACTTTTCTCGTTTTTGTATAACAACTCAATATCTCTAGCAACGTCCTTCGTGATGGCATAACAAACGACTTTTGAAAATATTGAAGCAATTCCTTGAATCCTTCCCATTCCACCATTTTTATCGAAAGTTCATCTTTAATGAGCATCTTTGCTAGGTAGATACGTGCAGTAGAATGCAAAAATTGTTCAGTAATATTTTCTTTATCTTCCTTCACAAAAGGCAACGTCTTCTGTTTTGCATCTATGCTTACTAAATACTTTTTGCATATATTCAAATGTCTACTCATAGCTGACATGCCATTCTTTCGAGGGTGACAAGCATAAAGTTGAGAACAATAATTGCATTATGCTTTCGGCTGTTCGGGATCACCAATGTCAACCAATACAAAGTGATTCCAAACTTATGATCTAAATACCTTTTTTTTAGAATTGTTACTGTTATTTTTCTGACTACTTTCACTATCCATTTCGTAGAGGCTATATCAACAACGAGCAAAAGAATTCCTGAACAAACAAATTTGATTAGCAACAACAAAGCAAATGTGGAAATATTCTATCCATTGAAAGGCAACTTAGTGTTTAAGGATGCTATGGTCGAATTTACTAAAACAATATTGTGGAAAAATAATCCATAATGAGATGAAAATCTTTTCCACTATGCACAGAAGTTCGTTGCAGGAGACAAGTTCTCCACAGAAAACACCAAAAATATTTCGAAAATCAATTACGAATTGCTCAATCAGAAATTCAGATTCTACTCATTACTCTACAGAATCAATGGATAAAAAACTAAAATTGCTGCAATGGAAGAGCCTCTGAGCGAAAAAGCCAAACCTTAAACCTAAAAAACTCAATCAGTTAAATTTTTAACTAGCAAAACTCAATAATCTCAACTCTAAAAATAACGTAACTGTAGAAACTCAGTATGGAAATCGTGAAATGCAAACAAACCCAGATCACTAAGTCCAGCACCGTTCAAAACCCAGAAGCTTGAAACTCGGAAGAAATCCTACGTTGATCCAGAATGCAAAATATTATTCTATTATATAGAGACTGTACACAATATTATCAAAAAAGAAACTTACAGAACATGGAGCGAGACGGAGTCGGGCGGTGCCGGGGTCGAGCGTCGGCTGTCGAGGTCAAGAATGGCGTCAAGCGGGCGCCAGGGTCTAGCGTCGGCTGTCAAGGTCAGGAAGGGCGTCGGGCGGGTGACGGAGTCGAGAGGAAAGGGCAGCGTTGTCTAGAGATTAGGGTTTTCTTTTATTATAAATTATTATTCACATTTTTTTTTGGGTCGGGCCAGCGGGTTTTGTAAAAATAAAAGCCCGACCCAAAACCCAAACAAATAATATAAACTCGACCCAATTTTAAAAAAATCCAAAATTTTCATCACCAACCCGACCCATAAACTGCGGGTTGGGCTGAGACCGTGGGTCGGGCTTGGGTTGCCCACCCCTATTTACATGCATGATTTTCATGATAATACGCAACGGGTCGTTGAAGGAGGAGCTCGAGTTAGACTGCCTCGAGGGAGGCCATATGGTGTCTACTCTCTCCCGTGGTACCTTCAACGATCAAATAATGAAAGAAATGAAATGAACGAAATGTACGTAAATATTTACATGTTGAGCGAGGTTGAGTTTGGCTGTCCCAAGAGGTTGGACCAGATGGTGTCTACTCTCCCCTAGACGGTATTACCCACATTAACTGGACTGTTAAGTGAAAGAAAAGAAAAGAAATGAACGATACCGAAATTGCATTGTTTTCATAAAGCAACATATGCATGAAGGTCTCATAAATGTTTTATTATTATGGATTAACTTACTGAGCGTTAGGCTCATTAGATAAGCTTTGTATTGTAGGGATAAATGTTTGAGGTGGTGAAGTACGCCCATTGCGAAGGTTTGCGGCTGTTAGTGCAATTTTGACCAGTGGGCGGCCCATATAGATGGAAACGTTTTGTTTGAAAACTAGTTTATTACTGTTTTGTAATAACTTGGTTTTTAATGTTAAAGTATAAGTATGTTTTGGATTACCTATTACGAATATAATTGATTTGATGAAGTTAAATAAAAGTCTTCCGCTGTATTTTATCTCAAGGATTTCAAATTGATGAGTTTTACTTTAAGTTGTTTAAAGTTGGTACATGTGTAAAAAAAAATTCAATTAAGCAAAGGAAAAACCGGGCGTTACACTATCTTTTAGAACTCGTTTTAATAAGAGATTATATATCTTTGTTTTGCTGTGATTATTTCTTGAGGAATCCCGACAATACACCCTTGCGCGATTGCTAAGTGCTATTTACGAAATTATTGTTTTGCATTGATATTATTTAGGGCAACACGACAGTACACTCATGCGTGTTGCTAAGATGTGTATTAAAACCATTAGGTGGTTAGATCGAGTGACACAGTTTAGCTAGAAGTGTTTTCATCATGTTCATTACAACCTAGTGCCGTCAAATCGAACTTGTTCTGAAACCCAACCATAGAGGCACACCAGCCCCGATTTATTGAGTGTTCGAACCAGAACTAAACTGATGTTGTGACTAATGCTGCAGTTCCCGCCGAGAGTAGTTCAAGTAAATCAATTTACGGAAAGTCCTAGTTGAGATTCTTACGAATTCTCAATTTGACCACCAACTTTACTTTTCTGCTTAATTTAGGATATTAGTTAGACACTTTAATTAATTTTTTAATCTAGGAATAGAAAATAGATACAAAAATCAAACTTTTAATGTTATTCTTTATTCTTCATGATACTTTGCAATTTATTATTTAAATTAGAGATTTGACTTGTCTTCGTGAGATCGATATTTTTATCACTACGTTGTGACAAGTGTACTTGCGTTTTAGCGATTATATTTTCAAGGAACAACAGTCTTATTATCCATCATTGTATAACCCTTTAATATATATGAATTTGTAAACTTTTTGTGTCCATTTAACATAACGGGGGCACTGCGATGATCTTCGTGGCTCTACCCATAATGTTGTATTTGTACCCTTGGCATCAGGAATATTCAATGAGATCAAATTTTCTTCAATTCAAGAACATGTTGCAATTTACCAAGTGTCCTCACAACTCTATCAAACATATGAATTTTGACGGTGCTGACTTCATCTACCTTACAATGTGTGTTATCATACATTAACATAACATCTTAGTTGTTTCATATGTTAAAAATAAATTCTAACTATAACTCATGAAACGAACAAATTGAGTCTAGAATCAATTCACTGTCCGACTCTGAATTTTTCTCTCATACTACAAGAAGGTATTCATCACAATCTTCTTCGACAACAACACCATCACCGGACTCGTTTGCTTCCCTTTCTCTGTAGCTTCCTTAAAATTTTGCAATTCTCATCACGCGTTTTTGAGTTAACCACAATCTATAAATGGAATGCAATAGTGAAAATAATTTACTAACGCAGAAGTTAGACTAAATTGTCAAAGACCATCAACCCAGTTTGATAATTAGATTTAATATGTAGCCTATTTGATTAATCGACTCAACTTTTAGCCGAAGCCCAGTCAAGAAACCATTCTTCATTTTGCTCTCTAACTTTTATATCATATCATTTGTAACAATTATTTTTTTTGTAAATATTCTATATTTATGTTCTAATTAGACACCACGATTTGTTATAAAGTTTAAAGCTATAGTTAACCATAATAATAACATAATTGTGATGAAAGTACAACTAAAACAACCTTGTCGTGTCACTCGTGATCTTATTAAAAAAATTTCTATACGAATTAAATATGACATGATTTTATTGTTGATATTAGAATAAAAGAGTATCTCTGTTAATGAAGAAAGCTTTTCATCATCTGATCATAGGCTATTCAACACTTTCATAATCAAGAACACTTTATTTGATGTTTTACAGAAACAATTTACACAAGCGTTGACAATGGCAGACATTGGCGATTACACACAGAAAGCAACGAAACACTGCACCTGTTTTTTCGAAACAGTCGACGGTGTTGTCATTCACTCACACAGAAAACAAAATACAAAGAACCCATTTATTGATTTGACGTCAAAAACCAGAGATGAAAGAGATGATTCAGAGCTTGGAGGNGTTTTCATCATGTTCATTCCAACCTAGTGCCGTCAAATCGAACTTGTTCTAAAACTCAACCATAGAGGCACACCAGCCCCGATTTATTGAGTGTTCGAACCAGAATTAAACTGATGTTGTGACTAATGCTGCAGTTCCCGTCGAGGGCAGTTCAAGTAAATCAATTTACGGAAAGTCCTAGTCGAGATTCTTACGAATTCTCAATTTGACCACCAACTTTACTTTTCTGCTTAATTTAAGATATTAGTTAGAAACTTTAATTAATTGTTTAATCTAGGAGTAGAAAATAGATACAAAAATCAAACTTTTAATGTTATTCTTTATTCTTTATGATACTTTGCAATTTATTATTTAAATTAGAGATTTGACTTGTCTCCGTGAGATCGATATTTTTATTACTACATTGTGACAAGTGTACTTGCGTTTTAGCGATTATATTTTCAAGCAACAACAGTCTTATTATCCATCACTGTATAACCCTTTAATATATATGAATTTGTAAACTTTCTGTGTCCATTTAACATAACGAGGGCACTGCGATGATCTCCGTGGCTCTACCCATAATGTTGTATTTGTACACTTGGCATCAGGAATATTCAATGAGATCAAATTTTCTTCAATTCAAGAACATGTTGCAATTTACCAAGTGTCCTCACAACTCTATCAAACATATGAATTTTGACGGTGCTGACTTCATCTACCTTACAAGGTGTGTTATCATACATTAACATAACATCTTAGTTTTTTCATATGTTAAAAATAAATTCTAACTATAACTCAAAACGAACAAATTGAGTCTAGAATCAATTCACTGTTCGACTCTGAATTTTTCTCTCATACTACAAGAAGGTATTCATCACAATCTTCTTCGACAACAACACCATCACTGGACTCGTTTGCTTCCCTTTCTCTGTAGCTTCCTTAAAATTTTGCAATTCTCATCACACGTTTTTGAGTTAACCACAATCTATAAATGGAATGCAATAGTGAAAATAATTTACTAACGCAGAAGTTAGACTAAATTGTCAAAGACCATCAACCCAGTTTGATAATTAGATTTAATATGTAGCCTATTTGATTAATCGACTCAACTTTTAGCCGAAGCCCAGTCAAGAAACCATTCTTCATTTTGCTCTCTAACTTTTATATCATATCATTTGTAACAATTATTTTTTTTGTAAATATTCTATATTTATGTTCTAATTAGTACACCACGATTTGTTATAAAGTTTAAAGCTACAGTTAACCATAATAATAACATAATTGTGATGAAAGTACAACTAAAACAACCTTGTCGTGTCACTCGTGATCTTATTAAAAAAATTTCTATACGAATTAAATATGACATGATTTTATTGTTGATATTAGAATAAAAGAGTATCTCTGTTAATGAAGAAAGCTTTTCATCATCTGATCATAGGCTATTCAACACTTTCATAATCAAGAACACTTTATTTGATGTTTTACAGAAACAATTTACACAAGCGTTGACAATGGCAGACATTGGCGATTACACACAGAAAGCAACGAAACACTGCACCTGTTTTTTAGAAACAGTCGACGGTGTTGTCATTCACTCACACAGAAAACAAAATACAAAGAACCCATTTATTGATTTGACGTCAAAAACCAGAGATGAAAGAGATGATTCAGAGCTTGGAGGAGGGTTTGGGTTGGTGGACGACGATGTGATTGTAGGCATCAATGGTGAGAAAGTCATCTAGGGTTTGCGCAGTGCATTGTCTCGTAAACAATCTGCAAGCTTCTTCATACTTTCCGTTTCTGAATCTTTCCTTCCCAACTTTCTTCTTGATCCTCTCCATCTCTTCTTCCACCACTCTCCCGAACAAATCTCTCGTCACCCTCACTCCCACGCCATCTCCGTCGAGCTCCACCTCGTACTTCAGCCACTGCCAGTTCTGAACCCTGCTGATCTCGGCGGTCGCCGCGTCCTCCATGAGGTTGTAAAGCGGGACTGAGCCAGTTCCGGTGAGCCAGGCTGCTAAGTACTGGATTCCGACTCTGGTGTTGAGCCGTAGCCCGTCCATGGTCCGGACGCCGGCGGGGTGCTGCAAAAGGTCGTCTTCGGTTATGGTGGAAGCGTCCTCTCGCATGGCGGATTTGATTTGGTTGGGAGAATTGCTGGGCATGTTTTTGGTGAAGACTTCTAAGCAGGTTTGGATCAACCCTGGATGTGCTGCCCAGGTTCCGTCGTGGCCGGCCTTCACCTCTCTTAGTTTGTCCTTCCTCACCAGCTGCAATGCCGCTTCATTTGCCTCTGGATCATCCCTGATCGGAATTTGCGCCGCCTGCGATTTCAGATATGCAAACATTAACAAAGTGGCCGGAGTTATCAACGATGCCGGAGCTCAGGGAACGTACCATGCCGCCCATGGCGTGGACTCCCCGGCGGTGGCAGGTCCAGATGAGGAGATGAGAGTAGCTTTTCATGAAGTGCTGGGCCATTCCGACTCGGACGCGGTCGGGCAATATCCGGTCCGGCTGAGCTTGGAAGGTCTTGACGTAGCTGAAAATATAATCCCATCTTCCACAGTTGAGCCCCGCAGAGTGATCTCTCAATTCGTACAGAATCTCGTCCATCTGAAATACCGCCGGAAGCGTCTCGATAAGCACTGTAGCTCTTATGCTTCCCCTCTCTATCCCCGCCATTTTCTCCGCCTTTTCAAACACGCAGCTCCATATCTTAGCTTCCCTGCAAGTAACATTGGACGGAGCTATGGTGGGTTCTTTGCAGCCGCGATTTAAAGTACTTAAAAACCAGAAATGGATTACCTTGAGTGCTCTATCTTGGGAAGATAGAAGAAGGGTCCATAGCCTTCGCCTTGAGAACGGCGAAATCTGGCGAAGTTGTGGAAGAAATAAAGGCCGAAATCTACTAGACAGCCGACGGCCGGCTCTCCGTCGATAAAAATGTGAGCCTCCGGCAAATGCCATCCTCTAGGGCGGACGAAGAGCTTGGCTGTCTCATCATTCAGCCGGTAAACTCGATTCCTCGCCTTGTCGGTGAAGCTAATGCTTCCATCCACTGCATCCTTCAAGTTTACTTGGCCCCTTATAAGATTCTCCCAGCTTGGCGACAAAGCATCTTCAAAATCCGCCTGTAAAGTTTCATCAAAACTAGTCAAAATATTGAGAAATCGTGACTTAATGATCATGAGTTTCTGTTAAATACTAGGCGAAAAAAGAGATAAATCACCATAAAAACTTTAGCTCCAGAATTAAGAGCATTAATGATCATCTTCCTCTCAACAGGCCCGGTAATCTCCACCGTCCGGTCAGCCACAGCCGGCGGGACAGGAGCACAAGTCCACCCTCCTTCTCTGATGTACCGAGTAGCGGGATCAAACCCTGGTAAAACTCCATCATTATACCTTCTCTTATCCTCTCTCCTGCATTCCATCGCATATTTTATGTGATTCCTGAACTCTCTCTGCAAACCAGCAACAAAACTCAACGCGTCACTGCTTAAAATGTTCGCAAATTCTTCATCATATCGTCCTCTAATGTCCACGCCCTCTGGCGCATCATAGTAGCCTCTGCCACTCCCCTTTTTCGCCATCGTAGCAGACGAAGCATAAGCTCCAACACCCACCATTCTCTCTTGTATTGCGCTTTGATCAAAATGTCGATTGCAGAATATATAGAGGAGCTTTCTGTTCTTTGATCCGCTAAATAAACTTGATGGGGAAATGGTTTTTAAAGACGGTGGATATATTTGAAGATCATTATCCTATTTTGGGCAGTGCATGGAATCGGGTGGCAAAGAAGATCAGGTCCCAGTGTTGAAGTTTGTGCCTGCATTGGGAAATGAGCTCTCTTCGAACGGTTGCTGACTATTCATGTTATCCTCATTTATTTTGGATATACTATGCCATATATTAATTTCTCTACAGCACATTTGTAATGATAAAACTGAATTATTTCTCGCAAATAGGTGTCCGTGTATCGTTTTGTAGATATACTTGATCAATATTTTTACGGAAATTTTTTAAGAAATAATTAGCGATGATATTTTATATTACTTTAATGGATAAATAGTGGATGATATTTTCACTTATCACCTTAAACTTTGAAGAATTAAAGTTAAAAAAGAAACTACAAATTTAGGTGAAATAGGTCAAAGAAATCTTAAATTAAAAAAAAAAAGTGATTTTGATCTTCTCGGACGACCGAGTAAGATCGTCACTGTTGTATATATTTTTTAAATTTCAACCAAACTTTAAAACTTGACAACGAATGCTTTAAACTTTGGTTATATTTCTCGTGAGACCTTGCCATCCAACATCCTTTAAACAAAACGAGTGTACATCGTTTGAGCTGGCTTTCGAGCGAGCTGGCTCGCTCGGTTGGCTCTTTACTGTGACGATCTGAGCCAGGTTCAAATCACTACAGTGTCGGGCCGAGCCTGACTCGAACTTGATAGGCGAGCCAGACTCGAGCTTGGTATTTGGGCTCACAAGCTCGAGCAAGCTCGGGAGCCCAAGTCAGCTTCTTCCCTCCGGCAGTCCGATTTCGGCGCTATTACAGGGAGACGGCACTCGCGTCCAATTAAACCTCGGGCTTCATCGTTCATCGTTCTCTCGTCACCCTTCGATTTTTGAGTTTTCGCTATCGTTCGTCATCAGTTCACCGGCATTCATGCATAGAGAGAGAGAGAGGTTGTGATTAGGGTTGCTTGTTTTTCATGCGTGCACAGAGAGAGTGGTAGGGGATCAAGATTAGGGTTGCTAGTCGTTCATGCGTGGAGAGAGACAGAGGTGAGGAATCGAGATTAGAGTTGCTGGTCATTCATGCTTGGAGAGAGAGAGGTTGTGATTATGGTTGCTGGTTGGGCATAAAATTAGAAAGAGGGAGGGAAAAGATGAGTGAAAAAATAACCATAATAAATTTGTTATTTATAATACATACTCTTAAAAGATAATTATGTGAACAACTTATTTCTTTGAATGTCTTGAAATTTTTTATAACCTTTTTTTTAAAATAAAATTATTTTAAAAAATATATTATTTTATTGTATGATCATACTTGTTCATATGCTTATAAGTATTTATCATATTTTTAATCTTATAATAACAAATAATTTCTTAAAAAATATCTACAAGATAAGTTTCATAGAAAATATTTAGATCAGCTAGCTCGGTTCAAATAGACTCGAGACTTGCGAGACGGCTCGAGCTAAATTTTTTGATAAAAAGCTTGACATGCTAGGATCGAGCCTACTCGACAAGTTCGGTTCGAAAAGCTCAACAAACTCAAAAAGCCTACAAATAAAAATTGCAGGCAAGGTAGTTTCTTCACCCACATACTATTTCAGCAGTTGCCACCTTCAAATGATGACCCCGACAAATGAAACAATATATTCCATTTACTAGTGCATAAGTAACCTAATAACTAATTATAAAATACAAACATACTTGTGTTCCCCCCTCCAATTTAGAGCTGAATCTTATAAAAGTGTTTTTCACACTCTTTCTTCATCTTCATCTTCTTCCTCTTCCTCCACCCGTGAGGTCGGTATGACTGCCTGCCACTAGTGCACTAGAAGACGAGCTTGCGATCACTATCTCTTTGCTAGTAATGTTTATGTTTGATGCTCATGACATGGCTACGTTGAGGCTCATCTAGGTCTCTAATCTTTTTTTTCTTTTAGTCGACCCGGATCTAAATATTTGGGGCATGAGCTCATC
Source organism: Begonia fuchsioides (assembly GCA_003255005.1). NCBI lineage: Eukaryota > Viridiplantae > Streptophyta > Magnoliopsida > Cucurbitales > Begoniaceae > Begonia > Begonia fuchsioides. Next base: position 17,298 of record QAOC01001180.1, read on the forward strand.
TATGTCGTTAAAAGGCCACCTCTATGGTCATTTATTGGTTTACAAATGACAATTTCTTCATTTCCCTCTCAAAGTCATATTTGTTGTTATTTTATATCTTTGCACGAAACGTTTTTTTGGAGTTCGCATACATATGCTTGATGCAATATTTGATCTTAGGACAAGCTTCTGGGAAGTATCAATGAGTCTTTGCATACATATTAAAGTACAGTAATCGAACTAATATTACCTTTTGTTGATCAGACATGAAATTCTATCAAATACTACCTTCAATACGTAAATCCATCTTTACTACCTCCAAAACCAAATTCTAGAAATATGTGCATTCGCTTTCTACAATTGCTACAGCAATACGATGTATATTATCGTTACCCTCAATTTGCACTGTTATAAGAAGATGACCGGGACATTGACTGTTTAGATGACACTCATCCAGACAAATCACCAGTCTCCCGCTAGTGATTATTCCGCTCTTATATTCATCAAAATATATATGTAGGAAGAGATGTCTCAATCACCCTTTCAAGACTTACAACAAAGGTGTTCCTAGGATTGGGACAACCAATCTCCTCGGCACAAGACCAAAGTTGTTTCTATTGCTCTTGACCACAACCTTCATTTGATTTTCTTGCCTTATATGCCAAGGATGTGTTGACATTGACATTATAATCATGACAAACAATTTCAATAATAGGAGAGATTGACCAATTAGGCTGACTTTTAAATCTTTCTTGATATCTCTTCACGACCAAATGTGACAAAATATTTACTTTATATGTTTCCCGCACATGTATGAACATTAATATATGACTTCATCTCATATGTACCTTGATTGTGTATCTTAGAAGCATACAGTCTCCAAATATATCCGTCTACACATGTTGCTGTCAATCGTGCATTTTCATTTTTTATAAATCTTACATTGTGTCCATTATTCACAGCAGTGTCTATAACCTCCTCTTTTATTTCTACCAAAGAAGCAAATATTCAATCCACACTTCTCTACATTCTTCATCTGACCCATTTAATGAACGCATATTCTAATTTGTTTTCTTCAATGAATTCTCCCCCATTATTGAATTCTATTGTGAACAATTTCATCTCCAAAAAACCAACAAGCACCTATCCAATACCAGAATCGAGGTAACTAAGGGGAGGAATATAAGGGACATATGAAACTCATTGTGGGAAAGAAAATTATGCGATTATA
>QAOC01001180.1:21712-32121 GCA_003255005.1 Begonia fuchsioides
AGTTTCCTTCAAGAAGAATTTTGAATCAAGAAAACAAAAGGTGTTAGAAGTCATCTATTCAGATGTTTGCGGTCTATATCAACGAAAACGTTAGGTGGTGCTCAATACATGGTCATATTCGCTGATGATCACTTACGAAAAGTTTGGGCTTACACACTCAAAATGAATGATGAGGTGTTTAACGTTTTCAAGTAGTTCCATGTTTACACTGAGCGTGAAACTAAAAAGAAGCTAAAATATATTTGCATAGATAATGGTGGCGAATATATCAGATCATTTGATGAGTACTTCAAGTTGTATAGAATCAGACACGAGAGATCAGTTCTCAAGACTCCTCAACAAAATGGTGGTACAAAAAGAATCAACCGAACGATCATGGAAAAACATGGCAGTAGTTGTCATCAACATATCTCCATGAAGACTCCTAAGTAGGGAAGTGTCAAACAAGGTGTGACTAGGAAAAGATGTATCTTATAAACATTTAAACGTGTTTCGATGCAGAAATTTATCCATGTTTCAAAAGATGAGAGATCGAAGCTAGACAACAAAGTAAAAGAATGCATATTCCGTGGATACAGAAATGATGTATTTGCATATAGGCTTTGCGATCCGGTTGACAAGAAAATCGTCAGTAGTCGAGATGTTGTCTCTTGGAAATCACTAGTGAGCATTTAATAAGAGGTGATCTGGTGAAATCAACTTTTGACACGAGAGATGTTGGAGAATCTAGTGATCAAGCAGCTGAAGATGTTGACCAAAGAGAAATTGAGATTTATCGGGAGCTAGCTATAGAGTTAAGGTAGTCAACGAGAGATTGTCGACCATCGAGTAGATACTCTAGAGACGAATATGTGATGATCACCAATGATGACGAATTTGAATGCTATGAGGAGACTATGGAACATCGTCAGAAAATGAACTAGGTAGATGCAATGTAAGATGAAATGGAATCATTACAAAATAGGTGTGGTGTTTTTGTGTACATTAAGAATTCTAAAAGATGCGGATTTCTCTTAGTGAGCATTTTCTAGAAATATTCGATTTTTATTTTTCATAGTGAGATATTTCTAAACTTGGTCACCATGATTTTTTCTGATTTGGGGTTTTATGTAAAATTCTTGAAGTATTATTTCTCCTACTTCTTAACACTGTGAGAAAATTCTCTTTGTATTTTTCAGATCGCATCTGCTACCATTTCTTAGATCGCATATTTAATAGTGTAATTATACTGTGTAAGTAAGTCTTGTTTAGGAGATTGAGTTTGAAATTAGACCATTTGTGACCCCTCAAGTCTTTCTTGAAAACATATTGTGAAAGATAATTTTATCTTAAGAGATTGTCAACAGTGGTCTTTCTTAGGAACTATCTGATCATTACTCTATATGGTTATTCAGGTATTCAATTCTTTACTCAACAAAAGTGAGATTTATTTCGTCGATGATTCTATAATGTATGATTTTCCCCTAAGATCATTGATAAATAGTAGTAGTCGTTCACACTAATAAGCTTACTAGTATATTTAGATTTATCCACATATATAGGCTACAGTTGATCAGGAATCCGCAACACTGAAACAAGAGATTCGATTCTTCTCAAAGAGACAAAAATGTGTCATAAAGATGTTCTCAGAGTGGTTGAGAAGAGACGCGAAGTCTACAGCTGATCAGAAATCTGCGACACCAAAACAACATACTCGATTCTTCTCAAAGAAACAAAAATGTGTCATAAAGATGTTCTTGGAATGGTCGAACAGAGATGCGAATCGAATCACACTGCAAAGGCAAGTGCATAACAACATTTTCTACTATGATGCTAAAGGGAATATAGAATTTTTGTGGACATGCAAAATCAAACATGTTTTCACAGAGAATATTTAGGGTTCTTCACTCATAAGCAAACATTTTATCACAAGTTTATATCATAAATGCTTGAATATAATAAGGTTTTTTTTTATTTTATATTGCAAATGCATAAACATAGAAAATGATCAATAAAATAGAAGATAGTGATGAACTCATAAACTATAGAACCTGGGATTAAACAAATGCATATTTGCATATGGTTGACTGCATATTTGCATATGGTTGACCACACTAACAGATTTGACCTCAATAGGATCGGGAAATCGTTTGATGTTAGCTACAACATCACTTGAAAGTTCATTTTTTGGATAGGCATGACATTTTACCACGAAAAAAATTGGATTTTAATGACATAGTTCAGTATTTAAATGCACGAAAACATGTCAATGTTGATATGAAATGTACTGGCCTTGTTGCACCCAAGTGTTCATGTTGTGACATTTTGTTAACAATGTCAAGGCAGTGTCCATCCATGTTAGTCACGTGATATTGCTGTCTGTTTATGTCCAATATTATGTTTTAAATCCTTCGATTATCAATTTACCAATATTAAATTCTGGTGCGCATTGTAGAGCAGTCGCAACCCTGCAAATCCTGTGAAAAAAGAATCCACTGCCAGGTGACAAGGGTCAAAGTTGGGCAGGCCACGGTGGAGGAGGGGTTTTGCTTTGGAGCTGTTCTTGTTCCGGTGGAAGAAAATGGCAAAGAATTTGATCGTAAAAGGAACAGCTCGGAAATCACATCCCGGATTCGATGTTTACTTGGCAATTTGATCAATGACCGGAAACTATGTTAGATCGAGCTAATAAAAAACCTCATTTCTCTTATGTTGAGAGGGACGATGATTTATATGGTTTTTATGGTCAACCCAGAAATGTGTAGAACATGGAACAAGAAATATATTTATTTCTTACAGCTTTGACGATCCACTCGAAAGAGCATGCTGAACAAGCTCCCTCCTCAATATCTTTCCTGCTGGAGATTTCGGAATGGAGTTTATGAACGCTACTCGTCTGATTTTTTTGTACGGCGCAACCTGAAACTCAAAACATGCATATTCATGCAGCACCCAAAATCCTAGATTTCTACCAAGATGGAGAATAAATGTAGCCTAGAGAATCAAAATAATATGTTCCCAAAGGATATAGAAACAACCGATACCTGTTTTGCGATGAAATCAATCACTTGGGCCTCTGAAAGATCGCTTCTCGGCTTTCGTACCACATAAGCCATGGGGATTTCTCCGGCATCTTCGTCGGGATACCTGTTTCACAAGGCAAGCTTCGTCATGTTCAGAAAAGTGAATAATGGTAAATTTACCTTCTTAGAAACTCTTCTTACTTTATTTTCTGACGTGTCAAGTTTTGATTAGTCTAATTAAAGTGTTTTCAATATATTGTAATTAAAATAATTATTTATAATATTAATTACATCAATTAAAATTCGATACGTTCGAAGGTAAGCTAAGACACTATGCTAAGAAAGTAAACCTAATATTACTCAAGAAAATTTTGTAATCAAAGACGACAAATAACTTGAAATTTGACAAAAATGTTTAAGCATTTGTAGCCAACTTCGACACATACGGAATTACAGCAGCATCTGCAATCTCGGAATGGGCCAGAAGTAAGTGCTCCAATTCGGCAGGAGGCACCTAGAACAAGACCATGGTACAAATGGATTAAACCAGAGTGATACTAAAACTAGACCCATTGTTAGGCATTATTATTCGAGCTCGAAAACCATTTATTCACCTGATATGCCTTGTACTTTATCAATTCCTTCAATCGATCCACAATGTAGAGGAAACCATCTGGATCGAAATAACAGAGATCGCCAGTCTTCAGCCATCCTTCTGAATCAAAGGTTGCAGAAGTTGCTTCTTTGTCTCCGACATAGCCTGCGCGTTCAGCACAAACAATGGATACAAAACCCAATTCTAGCTTAGATTAGCTTTATTTATGAATATGGTTACTGAAAGAGCTATTAAGGGGATCTCAACAAATGCATTGGAGATAGAAAAAAAAGAGAGAAATTTCATAGAACCCTGCATGATGGTGGGGCCTCGAAGCCACAGCTCGCCTTTCTGGCCAGGAGGCAAGGCCTCTCCGGTCGTTGGATCGACTATCTTGGCTTCCATATTCACGGCCAATTTTCCAACTGAACTTATACGCTTGCACTCTTCTGGCCCCTCTAATCTCGCACCACCTCCAGAGCTTTCAGTCATACCATATCCCTAACAAGAACACATCATAGGCTAAATCAAAACACAATTCTTAATTCATAATTCTTCGAAATTGCTACGAATTGGATAGTATCATCCCTCGAAGAAATGTCTAGCTACAGTGTAAACATAGCTTGATCCAAAACTGGAACTCCAAATCCAGAGCTAAATATGTTAACTAGTTTTATTTCTATGGAATTCAAAGGCCAGAACAGAGGATCAGGTCATGAAGCAAAGGATTAAATTCATCGATGTAGCTCGTACAAACCTGCAGAATTTCGATGGTGGGAAATTTCTTCCTGAATCGGTCAACAATCTCCTCTGCTAGCGGAGCTCCGCCGGAACCAAGTACCAGAAGGGAGCTAAGGTCATATTTCTCCGTCAAATTTGACTTGACGAGCGCCACCACAAGGGGCGGCGAAACTGGCATGTAGTTGACCCTGAACTTCTCCACCACTCGAAGCAGCGTCTCAAAATCAAACCTTCGCATCAGAACCAGCGTCTCCCCCATTGCAATCGCCCGGACGAGCATGAAGAAACCGAAAACATGAAATAGCGGCAACGTGAACAGCGAGACGGGGTAGGCCGGAGTTGCAGCAGCATCCTGTGGGTTGTTGCGGCCGTAAAATCCGGCGATTAAGGCGATGAAGTTCCGGTGATTCAGTAAAACGCCCTTGACTCGGCCAGTTGTGCCAGAGGAGTAAAGAATCGCGGCGGAATCAGACTGTTTTACCTCAACCGGATCTGAAAGTCTGTTTTCTCGGTTAACTGGTTTAGTTTCGTCCATCATAGAGAAGAACTCCGGCGAGTCGATCAGAATAGTACCCAATTTGAGATTGGGAATCTTATTGGCTGTAGAGGAGGTCGCGAAAGCAATGACGGGTTTGCTCAGTTGAATCTGGTGAGCCACTTCAGAGTCGGAACCGAGTGGATTAGCCGGACTAACAACCACACCCAGAGAAAGCAGAGAAAAGTAGAGAACCGGAATCTGAAGAGAAGACGGCGACAGAATGAAAGCCACATCTCCCTTGGAAAGAGACGTAAGGGCTCGGAGGTTGGAGCTGAGAGTTAGTACCCGCCGGAGGAATAAAGGGTACGATAGGTGGTGGCCGGAGTCGGAATCAATAAGGGCGGCGGTGTTGGTGGCCGGAGCGGACAACCGGAGAAGAGATAACGCAAACTGGGTCAAAGAGAGTGGTTCAGATGCAGGCGGGAGAGGTACCAGAGGTCGGAGACTGTGAAAAATCTTGGTCCTTTCACAAAAACCAGACTTGGAATCCATGCAAGGGGTAGGGCTAAGGGCGGAGTCTGAGCCTTCCATTGAAAGGAACTGAGATTCGCAGGTAAGAAGAGAAACGTCAATCTGAACACTAGCGCCAATAAAGATCTAAATCCATTTATGGGATGCACAGAGAAATTGGAAACTTTTCAAGCTTTTCAGAATTTTGAGTAGACGATGAGGAAGAAACCACCGTCTCAGAGAAATAAAAATGGTTTTTTTGTTACCATGTTTATCGGCGTCCGACTGGACCAGAGCACGCCATGTAAGAAACTTAATGAAGCTAAATTGACTATTTTTCTGTCGTCTTGTCGTTTGGAATCGTCAATCAGGACGACCCATTAGCTTAACTCTCCCCAACACCAGAAATCACGATTTGGGTGATGTATGTCTGATGTTCTTCGTCAAAGATATTTTAAAATAACAGGCTCCCTCCGCCAATAATTTCAGACTGGATCGACTTTCCGTCAACGGAGACGTCGACGGAGGAACCCAATGAGACGATGCTGCGAATCCTCTAGATTTTTATGAAGTGCAGCAACATTAATGGCGGCATCCATCCCATCACTCTTTTACTGCCGGACTGGTCAGACGTCAGCGCTTTCAGAGAGGAAGACGAAACGCTTTTTCGTTGATAGAAGGAAGATTTTCAAAAACTGTCTCATAGAGCCATCCTACAAATGATCTGTCAATTAAGCTTAATATTTAAATACACGACTGGGGTGGGCAACCCGTTTGTCACCCGCGGGTCAATCGGGTCAGGGTGGGTCGAGTTACGATCAATTTTAGAATCGAAAACGAATCGATTTTTGGTTCGTTATCGATTCGGTTACGTTCACGGGTTTGACCCGCAAACCAAACCTAACATTTTTAGCCTCTCCCTCCTCTTTCTCAGAATTTTCCATTTTCTCCTCGCTACTTCTCTCTACCTCAATTTTTTGGCCGTGTTGGAGTTCTTTCTCTGCAATCATCTGGTCGTTTCTGGTAAGTCAATTTTCCTCCCATCTACTCTGTTATTCTCATCGTCTTCAGTCAAGACATTTTGCCCTAAAATGTTCCGCCCTAATTCGAACAATTAAGTTTCGATTGCTCTTTTTAGTTTGCACTAATTTGTTCCAAGCTTTATCGTAATCACTCTCGAGAGAGTAAGAAAGTGCGAGCATTTGAGATATTCAGTGAGTGTTTGATACTGTGCCCCTCCTGTTTTACTTTAAATGATGATTTGATGAATTTTTTATTGCATGATTCCAGAAACAACTTGAAGCAGACAATGCATTTCGCAATAAATTTGAAATCTCGTCCAAGAATGGTGGTCTATCAGCATTGAGAGTTAACGATACTTTGGATACCCAAAATCCTAGTGATAAACAAGGTTGATATAGCTGCATATTAGCATTGGTGGTCAAAAGTCTGTAATATCTCTAAATTTGTCTATCTTTTTTTTTCCATGAGCAGGACTACCTAGTCTGTAATATCTTTTTTTTCTGCATATTAGCAAGAATCCCTAACGATACAATTTTCGAAAATTTACAGCATTAGTATCCTGAAATTTCAAACCCTAATCTCTAACGTTGCAATTTCCAGCATTGGTATTCTGAATTGTCAAACCCTAATCCCCAACGTTGCAATTTACAGCGTAATTTCCAGCATTGCATTTTCTAATATCCCTCTCATTTTTTATTCTTCCTTTCCAGCGTAATTAATCTCTTGATTTAGTTTGCGGTTTTCTTTTGTAGGATGGCAAGTACATCGAGCACTGCAACCAACAGTAATGTTCCGACAAAGAAAAGAGCCTTGAGGTCTGATGTTTGGGAACATTTCGTTCATAACGAAGATATTATTACGGCCAATCCAACGGCATCATGCAAGTATTGTGGTGCAGTATATGGTTGTCATCCAAGAAAGAATGGTACGTCAAATATGCAGAGACATTTGCTTAAGTGCAAGAAGTATGTAGCACCTCTGGAAGCGAAACAGCAAAAGATATCATCATTTACAGCAAAAAAAGAAGAAAGTTCTTCCACTTCACGTCCTTTATTTACTCAAGAAGGTGGACGAGAAGTAATTGTGAAATTATTGGTTAAAGAGGAGTTATCGCTAAGGCTAGTAGAATCAGATAACTTGAAGGATGCATTCACGTATCTCGGAGGACAATTTCAAGAGATATCGAGATTTTATACCTTAAGGAGAAGAAGAAGTTGAAAGCCTTCTTTGAACAATCTAAACAAACGGTTTGTCTGACCACTGATTGTTAGACGTCCAGTCAAACCAAGAATTATATGGTTTTGACTGGACATTTTATTGACAGCAGCTGGAATTTGCATAAGAGGATTTTGAATTTTCGCCAGATTGACAACCATAGAGGCGATACAATTGGAAAGATGCTTGAGACGTGTCTTCATGAGTGGGGAATTCAACATATCTTGACAATTACAGTAGATAACGCATCTTCAAATGATACAGTCATTTCATATCTAGTGAGGAGTATGAGGCGGTGGAATGGGTTGGTTTTGGATGGAGACGCAATTCACGTAAGATGTTTCGCCCATATAATAAACTTAATTGTGAATGATGGCCTAAAAGAGCATCAACCTGCCATTAAGAGAGTTCAAAAGGCAGTTAAATATGTTAAATCGTCACCAGGCCGATTGAAACAGTTCAAGACGTGCATCGAAATGATGAAGATCAACTTCAAGGGTAATGTTACCCTCGACACCCCAACTCGATGGAACTCCACTTTTCTAATGTTAGATAATGCTGAAAAGTATGATAAAGCCTTTCAGAAACTTGGAGAGATTGATGTTCAGTATTTCTGCAACTTCAACGACGAAGGAGGGGGCCCGACTGAGGATGATTGGGCAAAAATTTGTGAATTTTGTAAGTTTTTAAAGGCTTTTTACGATGCGACATTGAAAGTTTCCGCTTCTAATCACGTCACTGCAAATTTGTATATCCGTGAAGTGTGTCAGTTGAAGTTAATCATCGACGAGTATGCAACAAGTGAAGATTCATTGTTGAAGACCATGACTCTCGGCATGCAAACAAAGTTTGGCAAATATTGGGGCGACTATGCTAGAATGAATTCTCTCACATTTCTCGCTGTTTTATTGGATCCGATGTGCAAACGAACAATGCTCAGACATTGTATGTCCTTATTATTTGGCGAAGAACAGGGTGACGAGTTGACAGCAAATGTGGAGAACGTTATGAGACGCCTATATTCGGAATACAAAGGCGAGAATCCAGCTGCAGACAATGTAGGAAGACAACCACTTGCTTCGATTGATAAGTTATTATCTTCACTTTACAAAACAACTCCTAATTACAAGACAATAGGCAGCATGTCAGAAATTGAAGAGTATTTAGCCGAGAAATGTGAAGCCTTCAGTGCAGATTTTGATATTCTAGCTTGGTGGAAGCTGAATTGTCATAGATATCCAACTCTGAGTCAAATAGCCAAGGATGTGCTTATCACGCCGATTTCTACTGTTCCGTCAGAGTCTGCTTTCAGTTGCGGAGGTCGTGTTGTTGATGCATTTCGAACCTCTCTCTTACCAAAAACAGTAGAAGCACTAATATGCACTCAAAATTGGCTCCGGTCCAATTTTCCAACTATATTGGACCCAGTTGAAGATTATGACACGATTGATGAAGGTACGTTGTTTTTAATATCATAACTCAATTCATTAATTTTTCTAACATTATAAAATAATGTCGTTTAATTTGCATGTTTTTTTTTCAGAAATTGCTGCTAGTTCTGAACAGCTTGACATTGACGTTGAGTCACGAACATATCCAAATCTTCAGCCTCAAGCTCAAGACATTGTCGAAGACGAAGAATTGCCAATGTTTATTGAGTAGTTTTCGGTTTGTTTTTTTAATACATTTTGAGTTCTTATTTTAATTGTTTTGAATTGTCAAAATTCAAATACATTTGGTAAATGTAAAGGTTTAACTTGTTTAACTTGTTATTTATGATTGACCTTGCAATTATATTAAGTAGTTGTGAATGAATTTTGAATGGAATATGGATGACTGTTGAGATATATTGAATTGATTGTTTGTAGGTAGGATTAGATGAAATTTTCAAGAAGATTCTGTCGGAATTTTTGTATTAGTGGTTGACCCGATAACCGACCCGATAAGACCCGATAAAGAGCGGGTCGCGTCGGGTTCGGGTCACCTTTAATTCATGCCCCAATCGGGTCAATTTTTCATGACCTGATAAGGTGCAGGTCGGGTTAGATTTTTCCTGACCCGATCCGATAAGAACTCGCGCCCACCCTTATACACGACGGTTCTAAATGAGATAAATAATTGATAATATAATTGTAAAATTTGATAAGTATTGTGTCTGTGTCGAAAAAAATGAATAAACTTATATAGATTACAATTGTTTTGGATCTTCGATTTAAAACAAATATATTAAAATTTTGTTTGACCATTCTGATGGGGACAAGCGTGAGCGTGAATATTATAACGAAGTAGATATTCTTTTGCGCCGACTTTATAGTGAGTACAAGAGTTCAAGTGACGAATCATCGAGTTCGTCCAATGTTAGTGCACTACTATTGAAGGATTCTTTATTTTCTAGATTATACTATGAATCATCTTTTATCCGGTCTATAATTAGTAGGTCGGAACTTGACGTCTACCTGCACGATGTTGTTGAAGAATTTTCTGATCATTTAGACCTTTTGCTATGATGAAAATTGAATTCCTATAAGTTTCCAATTTTGAGTAAGATATCGAACGATGTGTTAATCGTTCCAATTTCTAAAGTGCCGTCAGAGTCAGCTTTTAGTTATGGTGGTCGCGTTATTGACTCATTCTGCACTTCTCTGTTACCGAAAATAGTGGAAACCCTTATATGCACTCAGAGTTGGATCCGTTCTGAATCTGAAACTCTATTTTTTTCGGAGGTATTGGAAGATTACAAAACGTTTGACGAAGGTACCGTTTCAACTACACGTTATTTATTAACATTACTATTTATTAATGTTCTATTAATAAATATGTTTTGTGTGTTTTTGTTTTGTAGAAA
>QAOC01001185.1:0-144906 GCA_003255005.1 Begonia fuchsioides
ACTTCTTATGAGCAAGCCAAACAGTGCATTTGAACCTTCAAACATGTGTTTTTCGGACTTGATAGCACCATAGACATCTAAATCAAAATCTATAACATTATTCTATCATTTTTGTAGCGTTATGGAGCTTTTTGATTCGAAAGTCTCATAATAATTGAAATTGATCGAGATAGCATTTTGTGTTTTGGAATGGATTTGTTAATTCTTAATCTCTCCTTCTCGTTGATTTTTTTATTTCTTGCTCCATTTTTTATCTATTCACGTCTCTGCATTCATCTCTACGGTTGGTCTAGTTTGAGGTGACATGGTTCGGTTACGGGGATTGATCTAATTGAGCCGCATAGTAATGGCTCCTGCGGTTTGGGGTCGAAATTAGAACCGAAACTGAGCATTAATATAGCACTAGAATTAATTTAGATAAGAAAGAGCAATTTTAGAATGGAGCATATTTTATCATTTTGAAAGTTGATAAGCAATAAGAATAAGCATATTATTGTAGCTCTCTTTTCATATTTTGAGGGAAGATTCTTACCTTGAGTTTAAAGCTCAAGTCTCGAGATGCTTAACCTCTCCAGCATCTGCTCCACTTCTCTCTAAAAGCTTTTTACCCTTTTCTTCTATCTCCCCGCGAGAACTCTGCTAATTCAATGATTTTTTGAGCTCGACCATGGTTACATCTCTAATCTCTGTTACTGTTTTCCACTTTGAACTAAAACTTCAGACCATCTCCATTTTTCATCTGGGTTTTCGGATTTAGCTCCATAGACCATCTCCTTCTGTTTTTGATCTTCGCCCAATTCACTTCTACAACCCAGATTCCAACTTTCCGGTGGAGTATGCATTCTTCGATGGCAATTCGTCGCCATTGAACGACGGTGGCACTACATATTACAACATGCTCGACGCAAATTATGACACGCTGGTGTGGGCCTTGCAGACGAACAGATATGGAAATTTACCCATCATAGTCGGAGAAATTTGGATGGCCGACCGATGGGGATCGGAATGCGAACTTAAACTATGCCAAACGATTCAACCAAGGCTTCATGTCACATATACTAGGGGGTTAAGAGACCCCGATGAGATCGGGTCCAATTGACGCCTACTTGTTTAGTCCGGGCAATTTCGAACGCCATTGGGGAATAGTTACATATGACGGAGTGCCTAAGTACCTGTTAAACCTTGGTACGAGCAATTCAGAAGCATTGGTGCCGGCTAGAAATGTCGAGCATTTGAAGCGTAATTGTTCTATTTTTGTTTATGAAATGAAAAGACAGCGTTGGCGGAGTAGAAGATGAAATGAATAAAGGAGAAGAAGGGTGGAAGATCAAGTTTTGTGCAAAAAAGGGTTTTGGGCATGGAAAATATGTAACCCTTTACAATATTTCGTAGTTAACACAGATTTTACATTATTCTCATAGTGTAGGAAATTAGGGTTCTTGTAAAATTTAGGTCAAGTTCTGATAATATGAAACAAAAGAGCTGTCATTTGGTTCTTACGTCGACAGCCATTGAACTCTACGCACCAGATCCCCGTTTTTTCTGCCAAACCGACCAACAAAATGGAAAGTCTCTCTCTCTCTCTCTCTCTCTCTCTCTAGAATTCGAAGCCTTTAACCCAGTCATAGACCATTGAGAACCGAGTTTGGCAAATCAACGCAAAAACCAGCCTTGATCTTTTCTGCGCATTGCTGGGAACACAGATCTTCGCTTTGAATTCCATTCTGGTAATATTCGTGGAAGATCTCGAGGGGCTTGTATATGTCGGGCACTGAGCCTGACTCACCGGATTCATGCTCTTGTGGCGGCAGGGTTGCGCCTCTCACTCGAACCGACACTGGCCGGAGCACCTCCGGTTATCTCCGGCTACCTCCTCAGTCCCTCCGGCTATCTGTTCTTAAATTGGATGGGACGTGTTTTGGTATAACATAAAACCCTTTTGATTCTTACTTTAAACCATCTTTGTTTTTTAATGAATCTATGATTTGTCTGGATTTCCTGTTCTTGTTATATCCTTCACTCTCTCTCTCTCTCTCTTTATCTCTCTCTAGACATTCAAGTTCCAAGAACAGGGACGGTATCAGAACTCAAAGAGGCCGTCGAGGAAGTTTTCAGTCGATTATCCAAAACTAGAGAAAGTAGAATTTCATGGTACGTGGACGAGTTCTTATCTCTGAAACCCTAAAAACCTCCATGAAGTTCTAACTGGACAGTTCGTCGTTTGATGGTGTTCGTAGGTCTCTCGTGTGGGGACATTTTTGCTTGAGTTATAAAGGCCTTAAACTACTTGATGACAAGGCCTACATTCGCCATTTGGGAGTTAAAGATGACGACCAGGTCTGTTTTAAATTCTCTCTCTACTGCTTTTTTTTTTTTTCTGAATCATCGTCTTCCTCGAACAAACAGCTCCGATTCGTCAACCACTTGTCAGTTAAATACCATCTAGAATAGAGACGAAGACGAACCAGCTTCCGGATTGAGTGGTCTGTGATGCGAAATTAAATACAAATCTGTCCCGGCATCACAGGTTCAAAAATGGAGGTCGCGTGATTCATGGTTTCTCTCACAACAGCCATGTCTTCTATCTTTACGGCAATTAGGACAACAAATCTCTGTTATGTTTTTTCTGAGTTTTTCGCTGTCTATCGTTTCTTAAATTGAATGTTAATTTTAGTCATTCAACCATGCAAATGGATTGAATTGATCGGATCTACACGTACAATATTATAAAGAGAGTTCGAAGACTAAAACAATACTAGTCATGTTCTCAATGCCAGGGAGATGGTGGCAACTCAACCAATGAAAGCTACTACGACCTAACTATGGAATGTGAAGGCTCGACATATCAATGAAGTTGAACAATCTTACTTGTCTTAATCGAGAAAAAAGTATGTCATATATGGTCATGCTTACATAGTACAAAACATATTTTGTTGTTAGAGCACAAATTAAATGTGCCTAATTAAAAAGTTGGTAGAAGACAAGCTCTTCACAACACATATATGGTCTTCTTCATGTTTAAAAGATATTTTTCTTTCTAAGAATACATTATGGTAACAATATTATTTTATTTATCGTCAAGTTATTTCAGAAGTTTACAATCGTTTTCTGTATATAGACTATATATTTTGGTACATGTCAATTTGTATCGAACTATGTGGGCAATTGGAATGAATATTTTATACTCAATAATACATTAAACTTTAACATAATTGTAACAGATAATTTGTCTTCATTTTTTTTTTAATTTAAGATGTTGGTCAATTTAATTAGTTATTTTCATCAATATTGTTAATTTTAATGACCCATCAAGAAATAAAAAAAAATGTAATTATAAATTTTTATCTAATTCATTTAATCTTATAAAAAATAAGAATTTTTACAAATTTATAATCTTTTTAACCTTTTTATTATCATTTACAAATGAAACGTGTTACATTTACATCGTTGTTTGATTTCAATCTTTTTTTTTGTTCTCTTTTGTAGATTCATACTTTCGGATATAAATGATACTGCATAGTGAAAACATTGGAGGCTTTTCATGACCCGAGACAACTTATAATATATATATGTGATGCTATTTAATCTTTTGATTCACTTTTAATGATGCTACAGGGGCGTTATGTATGCTTGAATCAAAGGCAAGGCCTTATGGTATAGTAGGTAAAATATCATATATGGAAAGCACTCCATGCTCAGCTCATAACATTGCAATCTACTCATTCTACTATATCAAAGAATGTTGCCTAAATGTCTCGTGGTTGTCACGTCGCTCGATAAAATAAGCTACTTAATCTCATTTTTGAAAAAAAGATTGAAACTCAAAAATAGATTAGACGTGGAACAATGAAGTAATGCTATTGCTAATCATAGCTAGAGTCATATTTATTATAACAGTCTCAAAGCTCTACACACTTTCTTTAATTTAAATAATTATTTGATTGTAGCTGTCCTTAATCTCTCTTGTCTTCTGGTTTGAACTAATCGTTATTCTTTCTATGTTCCATTTTTGTCACATTAAATGTGCATTTATGCACTCGCCAACCGTGCTAAATATTACACGATATGATAATCATAGAAAATACGTTAATCCATTTTCATAATTTTAAGAAATTTTAGATTTATTTGCTGAACCAAAATGGAGTAGATCCCTGGTAACACTCCTATGTGTATTCATAGATGCAAGGAATACAAGCAGTTGTATCGGACATTGCCTATATCAATCTAGACTGATAACTATATTCCATTCTTATACCTCAATTTCAACGACATGAACTTTACTACTCTCTTCAGGCAACTCATCTAAGCTCAAACTCACCAACCTGGAAGCCGAATCGTAGCTAAAATCAACCTCATGACCCTCCACTTTGCAGCTTCTAGGCTCGGTTGATGAATAGGCTCCAAATCTTCCGCACCCTTTGACACCAATTCGAACCGTTCCCACTCCATCCGAGCTCTGATTCTCATTGTACTCCAACTCTTCCATAGCTCCTCCGGCATTGAACATGTCGATGAGTCCCAAGGGACTGAAACTAAAGCCGGGAGCAAAAAGCTTGATGGGTGTTATGGTGTATATTTCAAAGTCTAGAACTTTGAGAGAGATGGGCATGGCTGCATTGGGAGGAAGAGTGACCAATTCACCGGAACAGTGGCAGTAGACAGCACACTCTCCCGACCAATCGGAGTCGGTGGCAGCTTCGGAAATGAGATGAACATCTTGACCTCTGACAAATCCCGTAATAGCATCAGAGTTTGTCGGGTGGAACGTGTTCTTTCGTTCCGTGGTATTCCAAGCCGCCCCTTGGCAATTGTAAAGGCCCAAAACGCCAGTGTATTTGTTCATATTCCATATCTTCAACAAGCTGAATTATTTTTCAGATTGGTAAGTAAAAATGAACTAATTTTTCTCAATCAAACTAGAGGAAAATCACTCACCTAATGCCATCTCGAGCTGGATCTGAGAACAAACAATCTTGAGTTGGACGCCCGGGAAGAAGAGCTCGAAGAATCGACCCATCAGGCAGCACGAGCTTCCTCAGTAGCTCAAAATTGTGCTTTCCAGGCGCATCACTGCACAAATCAAGTAAAAACGAAAGCCAATATTAAAAACCAGAAGTGGAAAAGGCAAAAGAAAGCTGAGAAGTTCAAAATTCAAATATATCCAGACATTGGAAATATAAATTTGAAGAGAATAGAACATAAATTGGAGATATAAATTTGAATCTAACACGTTAGTAATTAATTATTACAATAATTATTATTTAACATATCAGCATGTATTTACCTCACATAAATTGGGCCACCACTGATGGCTCTAGCTGAGGCGTGGTAATCAGCAGCAGGGTGAAGAGAATGAAACATGTCCCAATCAGGCACCATAAACTCCCCCAAAAACACACTATTATAAGCCACTGAAGCTATATGTATGGTGTGTGACACTGGATCTCGAGGGTAAAAATCGTCCGAGGCTCTTACCACCGCAGTCTGTTTCGAACTGTCCCCCAAAAAGTTAGCATATATACAGTTTAATGAAAAACACTAAATCAATCAAACACAAAATCTCATCGATTAACTAGTTGATTAAAAATTTACCAATAAAGAGCATCGCTGCTGTGGCTCATGCATGCAATGCAACCATTGTCAGGGAAATTTCTAGCCACGGAAGCATCAAGAGCTTGATGATACTGCCTATTTAGCTCCACCCTTCCACCAAGCCCTGCTCCTAGAGTCTCCAATATGCTCTGTACATCTACTTTCACCCCATCAACGCCAGCAGAAGCCAAGTAACTATGCAGCTCATTGTAGAACTTGTAAACGTTCTTGGGGTTCATTAGACCCAAGCCTTGAACAGCCAATGCATCATTCTTCCATGTCGGCTCATTCTCTGCTACTCCCTTTGATATTGATGGAAACTTCATTGATGAATCGTAATCCTCCAATCCTTTCACTCCAGGTTGCACACCACCCCAGTATCCGATTATAGCATGCCATACGTAAACATATTTCAATCCAAATTTGTTTTTGACTATGTCGACAATGTTCTTGAAACCGATTGTGGGGTCGTTCTTGTCTTGAAACTTTGAGTTCTCTTGAATTTTTGTTAATCTATACAACGGTTGTTGATCTAGTTGTTGTTCCATCGAGCTTTTATCTTTCAGGTCCTGGCTCACGGACTGCCATCCATCATCGATGATCACGAATTTCGGAGGGGTTCCTCCACCTGTGAGGGATTGAAGACCAGCCTCGACTCCTTCTTGTGTTACTTCTTGGTAAAATGCATCCCAAGTGCACCACCCAAAATAGTCAACAATGCCCGGAAGCTTCTTCTCGTGACGTTGTCGGAAAGTTCTGAGATGCAATTTAACGGCTCGGATGGCATCTGTGATTGTAACAAAAGGGTCAGTTCCTGCGTGGATGAATAATGAGTGAGTGAATGATGAAGCTTTGATGTCTTCATCCCCACTTTCAATACAAAGCTCTAGCTCATCTTGATCGTTTCCCTGTAAGCAAGATCTATAAGGCCCTTCAATCAGAGGGAGAAGAACAGTGTATACAGTCTGATTCTCCTCATCTCCATTGCTTGGCGATTCGCCCTTGTTTTCGAGTAACAAGAATTGTGTTTCTAGAGGAATATCTCGGCCCCGATCACCCATTTTCTGGGCCATCCACCATAGTTTGAACCTGAAACATGCCACAAATCTAACGTCCCGTAGAGTTCCCAATGGAACCACATGGCGGCTCCGTTCATCGTTGAAAACCGCACCGAGAAATGCTCCCTCCACGGGTCCAGACGAAGAACCGGTCGCTGGAATCACATTGTCGGGTACATCGGTGAGTATCGTCCTGTCTTTGACAATGATTTTCCTCTCTGAAATACGAATCAAAGGCTTGATCGTCATTTCTGTATCAACCGCTTCGTCTTGCTTTCTCACTGGCGGGTTAAGCTCCTTTTTCTGCGATACCAAAATGTGCCATACACGAAAACTAATCAACCAAAACAAGCAAAAAATGGCGCAAATCTATGGTGGGACAAACTTAGAGTCTAATTACCTTGAAAGCAAAAACACGACACGTCCGATCCGAATAACTTAAGCGAATTCCAAGACATGAGAAAACCAATCAAACTACGTCAGAGAAAAAGAAATCGACTGGGCAACAAACAAATTCACAGGAAATCTACGATGTTTGAAAAAGAGTACCAGAAGTAATTCGCCTCCTTGTTGCTCGAAACGCCGAGGAGTATGGAAGGTGAAACGAGGGTAAGATGCCATTTATAGAGATGAGTGAAGAAAGGGACGAGGAGATGGACGCCATTGTTGAGAAGCTCCGTTGGGCGTGATGAGGATCCACGCTTTGTGATCAACTGAAGAATCGTCGTTTAGCTGGCTTCGACGGCGGATAGAAATTCCAGGTCGGATCCACGTTCCTCCAATCCGATAACTCTACCTTCACACGGGATTTGACCGAGTTCATATTACCTTCCAGTACTCATCTGACACGTGGTCGCCGTGAAGGGCCTCACTTTCTTCTCGTAGAAATATCAATATAATTCCAAATTACTCACACGCTACCTACAAATTGAAACCTAAAGCATTTAATTGAAAATAATTTATTATTTCTAAGTTTTACATTTCTCAACAAGTCATTTAATTGACCAAAATAATAAAAATTACTAATATTCATAGACTTATAAAAATTAATGGAAGGACCTTAATTAAAATTATGATAAAGTTCAGTGTATTAATTGATAAATATGAAAAATTTAAATTTCTGTTGTAATTGACCATATAATTTAAGACTAAATTAATATTTATTTTAAAATATACTATCCAAATCGAATGTATAGTTCCTCAATAATAAATCAAATTTTGTTTTTTAAATGCTAGGAATAAAAAAACGAACATCTTTCGTTTGGAAATGTCGCCTCTAAATTGGTTCACCACTTTTAAGATTAACTTAGATTATTGGGTTAGAATATGTTTTGTCTTCGAGTTAGCGAAAATGGATGTTTTATTCTCTTACTTTTGAGACGACACGGAAAAATTAAGTTACGTGCATATTTAGCGATTCGAAAATGAGAGGACCAGAATTATCCTTGTTAGTGGTAGAGAAAGATGAAACTTTGCATAATGGGAAGACAATGAGCATAAAGGAATGAATAATATTCTTAATTTGGTGTGATTATTTAATTATTTCCATCGCCCTCTTATTCGTATTCTCTTTTACCTGGTCAAATCATCTAAATGTTTCAAATTGTTCTTTTAAATTATGTTACATTTACTAGATAATTCGACACGTTAACGTATATTAAATTATGATGGATGCAACTAAGAAAACGACTGTCATGCTACAATACATACCGGTCGACAAATTGTAAGAGAATTATAAATAGAAGAGTTAGACCACATGCGAGATAGAAATTCTTTTTGGAAAAATTTACAAAATGCTACTCAACTTTAGATTATATACTTAGAAAGTAAACTTTGTTTATTTTATTTTTCACTTATGAGAAACACACCTTAGAAGAAAGATTAACAATAGTAAGCTCGCACGGTCATAGCTCAGTTGATTCAGAGATGACAAACTGGGTACAATGGCCTAGGTTCGACGTCTGCGTTGTCCTAGTATGAGAGTTGTTACCCCCAATATTGAGGTAGCTCCTTGGGATATCAAGCTAAGGCCTCTCATCTCTGGGCCGCTGAGTCATCGTAATTAACCCTATCACAAACTGTCTGGCCGGGATGTAGGGGCTCTGGGGGCAAGAGATTTCGTCCTTTTGGGTACAAGATTAACAATAGTAAGTTTAAACATAGTTTTTAAGAGTGGAGAAGGAATTAAGGGAAAATCTTGGAATACAGATGTAAACTGAGTTTTATGAACCTCATTCCTTATGACTCATTTTTCCAAATAAATAACATAATATACTAAACTAATAACGATCCTCACGGGCTTCGAATTGGAAGATATCTCGATCACTCGAGCCTTCCTTTCTGATCCTTGATTGTCCTCCGATGAGCCAATGCTAATGTGCTCGGCCTCAGGCACATCAACAGTTGTACATGGTCAAAATTAGATCTGCTATTAATGACATCGTGAATCAATCTATCAACATTAGCATCGATAATAACCCTAATTCTAATATAATTAATATGTAATAATGTTACATATCAATTTTTTATATTATATCAATATATTTGCATTATATCAATAAATGTTAATGAATCCGAAAGATGTTTCTCTCTCTCTCTCTCTCCCTCCTCGGCAGTCTCTTCCACATCTGTCCCTCTCTGTATCTATTAGATTCGAGGTCAGTTAATTTTTGCGAAGGTTTAGGGTTTCTGTTTTTGCATTCAGAGCTCTTCCGGCTTAGGTTAAAAACCAAGGTTTATCCATGTCCATCGGTTAGGGTTTTTATTTCGCCCCTATTCTGGACTTCAAGTTTGGTTTCAGTCGCTGTCTCTGAATTTGGATCGGGCGATGGACGTTCGAGAGTCATCGTCGTTGTCTGCAGCGGCCGCGATTCAAGATGATGTTACGTTGGCTGCTGATGAAGACGGTGCTCTTTCAGTCATTGCCGCTCTAGCGAAGGAGGCAACGTCCCTCTTTCAGTCGGGAAAGTACGCTGATTGTGTTGACGTTTTGAACCAGCTTAATCAGAAGAAACAAGACGATCCTAGAGTGGGTACCTGTTCTGTTTGTTTCTTTCGTTTTATCGTCGTATCTTCTTATTCATGATCTACGTTTAGCTTGATAAATGATTTTTTCCCGAATAAGTATTATCTGTCTCTTCTGCATAAATAGCTTAAATTTCAGATTTATAGTCTTTGATGGTAATTGTGATGATTTGTCGTTGTAGCTATTCATGAAGGAGAATTCAATTATTTTGCTTTTTGCATAACATGGTAGAGTTGTGATATGGAGCGTTAGTAATTCATTTTCTATGACTATCAAAACTGGAAATGTACATAGGTAATGGCGCTTGTAAAAAAACATTAGTTCTACCTTTTGAGGAACTCAGTGGTAGTTTCCTCGAGTATATATAATGCAGTATAATTTATTTGATCCAATGTAGCTTACCTACCAAGAAACACAATGGCAGTTTCCTTGAGTACATGCAATACACTATAATTAATTTGATCAAATGTACCTGCTTTATTCTGGTTTCTTTCAATAACTATGAGTGAATATTTAATCCTGAACTAGAGTTGGAGGTTCATGACCTTATTTTAAATCCACCATTATTTTGTACCATAAGTGATTTGATGGGAAATAAAATCAAATAAGAATAACAAACACGCATCTAAACTAAAGTATGTATATCTCCATCAAATTTTATGTTCTGTGTTTAATACTTTATGAATTATGATTATAATAGTTTGATTTAGCAATTAATTATTCAGATAATGGTCATATATGAGTATAGAGGCAATAGTCTGCACTTTAAAATCTTGATTTTGTTTGTTTTATCAAAACTGAATTATATTAAGCTCTTGAGATTTGATTATTACATTGATTTGAAGTATTATGTACAACATGACTGCAATAAATATGTTTGTGCGTGAAAAGATTTTGGTCTCATTCAATTATTTGTTTATCATGGATTCACTAATGTTTATCTTTCTGTATGAAGAAAAGAAAGCTATTTTTTTTAAATAAAAAAGACTTCCAAGTAACCTATATAAGGCTATGGTAGATTACTTCTTCTTTTATGGAATGTGACAAATAGAGGTATGGACGAGGAAGAGTTTGCATGTTTAGGCCGAAATCTGTAGCAATTATTCTGTCGTCACTTCTTTTTCATTGATTGTGCATTTTCTACAATCTTTATGAACTGTAGAGAAATCTATCTGTTTCATCATGTGTGATTTTCTGACTTACACTGATAATTTATGCTTTGGTCAAATGATTTTTTGTCAGGTTCTACATAATATTGCAATATCAGAGTATTTTAAGGATGGTTGTTTGGTTTCGAATAGGTTGCTTGATGTTTTGAATAAAGTAAAGGTACGCGTTTGTATGTTTTTTTGTTATGATGCCAAGATCTCATGGTGCTTCAAAATAACATTTTTTTTCCGAGTCTTTTGTATTGATATTATTGTGATAGTATTTGTGTTAAGACGTAGTTTCACTTTCATTCTTTCTTTCAATTATTATTCTTTTTTTTTCTAAAATAGGCACGTTCTGTGATAAGAATTAGTCAGCCTACAAATGAATAAAATTATATTCGAAGATTTGATGCGGCACAGAGTTAATCAAAAGTTTGTTTCAAAGGGAACAATTAAATTTTTGGTGAGCCAAAAAAATGTTCCCCTTGAAAAAAAAAGGATGCAACACTTTTTGTCTGGCAGCAATTTAAGTTTTCATTTTTTTGTTAATAATACTTACATATAGAGATCCATTGGTAGATTTTTGTAATACGAGGAAATTGAGAAAAAAGTTTGCTTGGTCTCTGCTACTGCTGTCTTGCTCCAAGCGGTTTCTGGATTTGTGGTCAAAATAGTTGTATTTATAGAAATAAAGCTATATCTTCTTTTGTTGGTAGGCTAGTTCTTTGATTTTTTTTATCTCATGATTTCATTATTGTAGCAACAGGTTTTGTATTCTGAATTGTTATTTCCTTTTTTATTGAGTTTTTTAAATAATCATTTTCCCCAAAGTTTTAAAGGCGTCCTTTTACTTTCTTGGATGCAAGGGGCAGCATAACTTGTTTTATTCTACTTCGTCTGATTAGTGTATGTTGATTCAGAAAAGAAGCGAAGAGCTTGCTCAAGGTAATGGGGAGCAAGTGGAGGCCGCTGGAAATCATGGAAACAAAGTTATTTTGACCTCTAAAGGAAACAATGTGAACATGGTGTTCATGGACAAATTTGAAACTTCTGTCCCTGCCTTGAACAATGTTAGTGTACTTTACTTTGTGATTAAGATATTTATGACTTTCTACAGAATATTGATTGTCTCTGTCATTTTTTGACAGGCTATTATTTATTTTAGTCTTCATGAGTATAAGAAGGCACTATCACTTCTTGAACCGCTGTACCAAAATATTGAAACTATAGATAAGGTATTAGAATATTGTGTTTGGTTCAACCATTGTTGGCTTTAATATTGCTTTGTTAACTGATGATCCATTTGATTACAGATAACAGCTCTCCATATATGTTTTCTGTTGCTGGATGTTGGACTTGCTTGTAATGATGCATTAATATCTGCTGTAAGTTCCCAATATACTTTTAGGCTTGATATCTTTTTCAACACAAGAAGTATAAGTAGGATTTGAAGATAACAAAATTTCTGTTTGTTTTATCGTTCATGAGGACTGGTCTGTGGGCGTTTTTCTGTTTTATTCTACCTGCAGTCATCGATAATGTTTAATTGTTGGAAATTTTAGATTTGTGATTTGTATCTTTTGTTGGAACCATTATTTTCTTCTGGAAAGAATGATAATGAACAAAATCATGACCTTGGTTTTGATGGTCAAAATACTGGCCAAAAACTATGCAAAGATCAGTTTTAGTGAACATTTATGCGAGATGCCACTAGTGTCTTCTCAAATGATTTTGGCTCAGTTGAAGTTGGATTGTGAGGACATGGAATCATCCAACAGCAGTCAATGATTCCTCGATGATATATCACCACACAAATGACGTTGAAAAAATAACAGGAAACGAAAACAATAGCAATGGACAACAAAGTGGAAGGGACCTAGTGGATGGCCACATTGAGCCATCTGTCCATCCAAAAAGTTGTGGGAGAAGCAAGATACCTAGCCGCCTGTGTGGATTAGAACAAATTCACCTTTTTCGATAAAAACGATTACTGCTCCACTGCAATTCAGTGGAAGCTGGATTGGGGAAGATCTCCCAACTAAGGTTTGCATGGATGAAGGAGATTGATATCAATGTACATGATAAACAATATCGATGTTCATCCCATGGTTATGGAGGTTATGACTGGAAGTTGGATGGACATGGGACATAGTTTGATCGAGCAAAGTGGTTGATGAATATTGATAGAGGAAAGTAATATAAAAAGAACCTCGATAGGAGACACCTTCCCTTTGCATTGAGTTTGGTAAGCAATGGATACGGTGTACTGCAAGTGTTCATCAAGGAATAATATATTGGGCTTCAAATTTGGTAAGCAAAGGGCTTCTTACTTCTCAAATTTGAGATACACACACGTACATGTAGGAAGCTTTGTCAAGAATACAGAAAAACAGACCCTCAGATTGTTGATTTCTCACCTGAGATGGCTTAGAACTAATAGCTCATTGTCTATTGGATGTTTAGATTGATAATTGTTAGGTAATATGTTGTATACCAATCCTCTGATGGAATTTTTTTAGGCGTTCCAATATTTGGCTGATATCTGTTTTAGTGAATTGTAATAAATTCCAAGTCCTTAGCTCATCAAACTTTATATTGTTGTCGCATACCTTTCTTTTCAAGTTTTATTTTAAACTTAAAACGATTGTATGGAATATATCTCATCATCTGTTTTGCTTATACAGTTTCCATGCTTAGGTACATGTTCTCCAAAGTTAACTTCTTCCAACTCTTTGAACTGCACATTAAATTTTTTTCTCTTCTGATTTATTATGCAGGACGTTTTGCTTTATGTGGAGAAAGCCTCTGGTGTTTTTGGAGCGATTCAAGGTGACAATGGAAGCTTAACACAACAACAAATTGGTAACTCATTGTTGAAACCATCCCCTGTTTCAAGTGGCTTGTTCAACACCGACCCTTTCAATTCAGATTTGTGTGCTGGCATTAATGCATCAGAAAATCCTTTATCTAGAACTTTATCGGATGAGACATCAGAATATGAATCCATGTTAGCAACTCTTGATATTGGTGGGCAAAATATATGTAGTAGACCACCGGGGTTTTCAGATCCTAATGATCTTTCAAGGAATGCCTTTAGCAGTTCTATGTCTACGATTGACCTGAAGCTTAAATTACAACTTTACAAGGTTAGATTTCTTCTGCTCACTAGGAATCTAAAGCATGCAAAGCGTGAAACAAAATACGCCATGAACATTGCTCGAAGTAGGGACTCATCTATGGGACTTCTCCTGAAGGCACAACTTGAATATGCTCGTGGAAACTATCGCAAAGCCATCAAGATAATCATGGCCTCAAATAATCGAACAGAAACAGGGATTTTGAGCATGTTTAACAACAATCTTGGGTGCATATATTACCAACTTGGGAGTTATCACACAGCCTCGGTATTCTTTTCTAAAGCTTTATCTAATAGTACAACTCTGCAACAGGACAAACCTCTTAAGCTATCAACACTCTCGAGAGATAATTCCCACCTTATTTCATATAATTGTGGTGTTCTGTACTTGGCTTGTGGGAAACCGGTACTAGCCGCTCGCTGCTTTGAAAAAGCTGTTAGAGTTTTTTATGACCGACCTCTGTTATGGCTTCGATTGGCTGAGTGCTGTCTTATGGCTTTCGAAAAGGGATTGCTGGATAAAAATCAGGCTGAGTCTAGCAGATCAGAACTCAAATTGAATGTGATTGGCACGGGAAAATGGAGGCATCTTGTTTTGGAGGACGGGTCTTCGAGAAATGGACAAGTCAATTCAAGACAAAGAGATGATGGACTTTTGGATAAAAATGAGCAACCTAAACTGTCCATGTGCCTTGCACGACAGTGTCTCCTCAACGCACTACATTTGCTGGATAATTACGATTTGCCTTTTTCGACATCTGGTTTGTCTTCTGATTCCCTCGTGGGAGAGACTGAAAGAACTTCAAAATTGAAAATCTTACCCGGCATTGGTTCTAAGGGATCTTTGATGATTGGAGGCTCAAATCAGGTGAATTCTAATGGTGAAACAAAAGAACAGAGAGGCGCAACAGTCCACGAGCTTGTACATAACTCTCTCTCATTTTATGAAGATATTGTTAAGAGGGAGAGGCTTTTGATCAAGCCAGCTCTTCTTGCACATCTGGCCTTTGTAGAATTGGAATTGGAAAATCCTCTGAAGTCCCTGACAGTCTCAAGATCTCTTTTGGAACTTCCGGACTGTTCTATAATTTATATTTTTCTCGGCCACATCTATGCAGCGGAGGCTCTCTGCTTGCTAAATAGACCAAAGGAAGCTGCTGATCATTTGGCAGTCTATTTGACGGGATTAAAAGATTTTCGATTGCCATTCAGCCAAGAGGACTATGACCAATGGCGAACTGCCAGGTCAGTTGAACCCGAAGAACTCATTGGAGGGTCAGTTGCTGCCAAGAGTTCATCCCCCTCCCAAGAGGATCCCCATAGTGCTGTGTTTTTTAAACCAGAAGAAGCACGAGCTGTCCTTTACGCCAACTTTGCCACTATCTCCGCTTTCCAAGGGGAATTTGAACAAGCTCGACAATTGGTGACAGAAGCATTGTCTATATTTCCTAACAGTCGACAAGTTACTTTGACTGCAGTTTATGTTGATCTCATGGCAGGTAAGACTCAAGAAGCTATTGCCAAATTAAAACAATGTGGTCGTGTGAGGTTCGTATCCCGAGGAGTAACATTGAGTAAATAAATCGGGCAATTTCTTAGTGCTTTGGTCGGTGTCTTTGCATTCATCAAGTGTCGGGGAGGGGGAACAAGGTCTCGCTCAGGGCGAGGCAGTAGCTAGATAAGCAGTCTTCTTAGGGAATCCGGAATTGTGATACATATAGTTCACCTTAGGAAATACAATTTTCTTTTCATTTTTGGATCCAGAGTTGGTTGAAATGATAGCTTGAGATTTGTAGTTCTTATCCAGGTTCTAACGGCTTGAAGAACAGCTATAGAATTTTAAATCTAACCATCCCCTTGTCAATATACTGTAATTTGGATGTGATCGGCAGTTGATTCATGCAGGCGGAACTTGGTGTGAATCGAAGAGATGGGCAAGTGTTGTCTTGGCTTTATGTGTCGGTCCACCATGTAAAACAACGAGACCTGTTAGAGTACATAATCTCGAATTGTTTGGAAAAATGAAAAATGATTGAATTATGGGTAATAAAATGCAGTTTGAAACTAGAAGTGTTCTAATTTTGACTTATATAAGATAACATTGTTGAAGTGCAACAGAAGAGAATTTCATTTGAGATTCGGAGGCTGAGCTATTTTCTCAGCTGATGGATTATTTTTCAACTACCCAAATGCGGATAAAACGAACAAATAAAAAAGTGAAATGAGTACGGTAGGGATCTCTCTTCTTCTACATCTGATCGTCTGCTATTAAATCTAACAGCCTAAAAAAAACACTACAATCATTTCTTTTTAATCAAACTGAGATCGGAGGCAATATGGTAAGATCTGAGAGGATAATCCATCAGTTAATAATCAATTCTAAACTCGACAAAACTTGTACCTTCTAGGGAACACCCTGCAATTCCAAAAGCAGTCTCGTCGCTACAAAAACAAACTATGGTGGCAAGAATGGATCTACAAATCAAACCATCTGAATTAATGATTTAAAGCAACCTTATAAAGGCAAGTATTCAATTCTTTTTTTTTTAATTACAGAAATTAACTTCGAGGGTGAGAGCTTTACAATAAATACCTTCTTGGCGAGCAAACAACTTTTCTTTTCAACATTCAGATTAAAAATCATCAACAGTGAGCCAATCATTTGATTCCTCACCTTCCGAGTCCTTCTCTTTAGACTGTCCCGTCTTCTGTTGGACTCCCTTTGTCTCGGAACTTTCGTTTAGCTGAATCCAGTCGCTAGATTCATTTGGTGAAGATGGCTTGTTATCTCTCCCGTGCCTATTCTCGGAAAATCTCGTTGATAAATCGTTATCTTCGTCTTCTAAGTCGCTGAACGAGACATCCTCTTCGTGTTCGAAGATTTTTCTTCCATCAGCTGAAGTTTCAGTGTCGATATCTGCCTCTTCTAGCCATTTTTCAGGGTTTTCTTCCTCGTGAATACCTAAACTTCTAGTAGCTTGGACAAACTCTGTCATGTTCATCTTCTCCTGCAATGGCATGTTTTGCTCTGGCATTTCAGTGACCACTATATCCTTTTCAGATAAGTTATTAGTCTCATTACTGTCTGGATCCATCTGGGTATTCTTTTCGTTTTGAAGTTTCTGCATGAGTGTCTCTCTTGCCTCCACAATCTACAGTGATACAAAATTGCACATTAGGCGCAAGACTAAAGATACTGCAGCCAAGGAAAGAGGACGCAGGTGCAATGAATTTTGTAGTGTCAAATGATATTCAAAACCTAAGTAAAAGGAAAATGAATCCTTTGTGTCATTAACATTTCGATCAAACTTCATAGTACATGCCCATCAGAACTAAAATAACACCTTGTCTAGCATCATGCTGTAAATAACCGGCCCTACGATTGAATCATCAGTTTTCATATTTAATGTATTTGTTTCACTAGAATTGTCAAAATCAGATCAGCAAAGTAATAGTATAATGAAAAAATCTCAAGAGAGATAATAAATAAAAAAATAGATGCTCCCAAAAATACTAACTGCAACTTATCTTGTGGATAAAAGATCATATGAATAATTCTGAGCCAGCTGTGGAAAAGCTTTAGTCTACTGGAATGCAAATACAAACATTTAAGAATCAAGTTCTCTAACCTTAGGAGTTGCCAATAGTTCAAAGGCATGTTCATCTAATCTTGGAAGCAACATAATAAAATAGATTATCCAGAATCGTTCTTTGCTCATGCTACCCTGAAGCTCTACTCTAAGAGCTGAAAGACTTGGTGCCAACTGTTCAACAGCTGATATATGTAATTTCTGAACATCAGACAATGTAAAATCTGCAATAAAATTGAAGTTCAACTCTGTAAGCACTATTACCTCACCTAAGATTACAAAAAGGACAATTCAAGCTAACAATTGTAGCAACCAGTCCATCCATGTTCGCCGAAGCTTTTATTGTAAGAAAATCTAAACCTATTTCCAGAAAAATTCCAGAAAATGAAAATTTTTAATAACATTTACCGGCATAGTCAACTGCCAAAGGAAAATCAGTCCAGAATTGGGGCCGTGAAGTCATTTCAGTTACGAACTCAATAACTTCCTCCGTGACCCCCGGTACATCACCCGTTGACTCGTCCCCGTCCTCTTCTTCTTCTTCTTCAGTAGGTTCATCAGGAAACTGTAAGAAATTAGTCGCTAACCTGGAGATCTCACCGACTGCTTTGTTGCTATTACTAGAAAGCAATGAGAAACTAGTTCGCAAGCTTCCCCCGATCTCCACCAGATCCTTGCGAATACCGAGCAGCCCGTCAGATGAGTCCAAAGAATCGGTTGAGGCCACGTCGCCGGCAGCGGCGGCCGTCGATTGCGGAGGCGGTGCAAGGAAAGAGGCGACGCCTCGGATCTGGCGGCCGAGAGTTTGGCCAAAGAGGGAGAGGTCGTCTTTGACAGAAGATGTGGGAGTGGTGGCCTGCTCGTCAGGAGTGTGCGAAGGCGCTGTGGATTCAGAATCGGAATCGTCCGATTGCAGAGCTTTGAAGAACCAAGACATTGTTCTTCAGATCAAATGATTGAATGCTTTTGCCACTGTTAGTGCAATTAGAAGACGAACCGTCCGAGTTGAATCTGGATTTTGGGAAGATCTATCTGCCCTCGCTCTCTCTATCGATCAGTTTGGGCTTCGTGTCTCCATCTCTCCCTCGTTCTTGTGAAAGGGGTAACGTACTTCTATGGATGAATTCCAACCATGAAATACCAAGTTATTTTGATTGAATTTGAAACAAGTTTTCGAATTTAACTCCGGTTTCTTTTATTTTTTTAGTGTGATTTTATCCGATTAAATTCCGGTCCGTTCTGCCCACAATGAACCAGAGCATTCAATTATTAATGTTACCCAAATTCAAATTAACGACAATCACGCCGTTATAACATTTTGACCAAATATGTTTAGGGTGGCCACAGGCTGAGCCGGGCTGATTATATCTAAAAATTGAATCAAAACCGAAACTTACCATTTCAGATTTTTGAAACCGGTTCGGGTGTTGTTCCCATTTTAATTCGATTTTTATTTTATATTAAAAAAAATTAAACTATAACAATAAAATATATTTTATATTATATTTGAGTCGGATTTAAGTAATTCGACGAGTTTATAATCAATTTTAGAATTTATATCAGATTTTATTAGAGTTTGGGTCGAACGTTACTCGATTTTTGAACTTTTTGGATTGACGATCCAAGTTCTGGTTTGACAATTTTTTATTCTTAAAAACCGTCACTAACCCATCAATCACTAATATTTAAAAATTAGAACTAAGATCGGATAAAATTGACGATTCCAATTCGATTCACAGTTCCTGCCCCATTTTGCATTCCCCTGAAATGTTAGACAATTCATTGGTTAATCTAATTAATATATTAAAATATAAATAATTATTTATTTTATTTATTATAATAATTATGATTTAACACATCATGACTAGTAACAGATTAAGTGAGTGGTTGACCAACATATAAATTTGTCTCAAAATGGTCCTAAGGTCTCAAAATAATCATGATTAAAAGGTGAAAAGCTCAAGTTAACATGAAATACAGAGCATCTAATAAACCTCACAATTACTATCCAAGGCACAGTCAAATTTCAAATAATAAACAGAAACAGTTTCCAACTTCATTCTCCCAACCAAAAATTTCACGGAATTAGACTTTTACTTCCTCTTCTTAGAAGGTGGCTGAGGGGTTTCTTCTTCCTCCTCTTCCTCCTCCTCCTCCTCCTCTTCGTCATTTTCAACATTTTCTTCTTCCTCGTCTTCCTCGTCGCTTCCTCGTCGCTTCCTCCTCCCCCGTTCGCTACTGGTTCATCCTCTCCATTCCCATCATCTTCCCCTTCTTCACCCGAGAAATCCTCATCGTCTTCATCATCATCTTGATCATTCACTTCTTCGTCTTCGTCTTCGTCTTCTTCCTTGTCGCATGCGTCTTTGTTTTTTGTGTCCCGTTGTTTCTGTCCGTTGAGCTCGTCAAAAGGGAACCTGCAAATGTGCACAATAAAATCACTTTTGTTGGGCCGGTCTAAGATCACAAGATGATTCATGTTTTTCATACCCTTTTTCTATTGCGCTCAGTGTTGCTGTGAAAGTGCCATTCTTAACGAGTTCTTCTGCCTGAAAAAATTTACTCATAAAAACCAAAAAAATGTTCCTCAATGTTCTAATCAATCAAACATAATGGTATGATTAGAGATGAATTGCACATCAGCAACTACAGAACCGATATAATTAGAATGAGTTATAAAAGCAACATAATTTCCTGTATCTAAGTGACAAATAAAAGCATACAAACAACAATGAGCAAGTTTGTACTTCTACAAATGTGAAGAAAAATCAAATCTTTAAACCCAAAGGTCGGCTCAAATGTTTTAGTCTTTTGGCTTGAAGGCACGTTCTCTTAAAAGGTCAGAGGCCCGAACACAGATAAGTCATAAGGTCCATGTTCCTCGGATAGTGTTCGATACTCTTGAGATCAGTCTAATTTCAAATGTGGTGTCCGAGGACAGTGAAGAAAGTGCTACATTTACCCGACACAGATGGAAACCAGTCACCATCACATACTATTTAGCAACACAAAGATTCGACAATCTGTACAAACATAGCAGGAAACAGCACCATAAGTCTCGGGCAATGAAGAATAGGAACAGACGGATAGTTTAAGCAGGACACGAAAACTACCATTTCCTGATACTTCATGGAATTCCAGACAAAAGGTGTCTTCGAGGCCTAAATTAGTAAATGTAAAATCAAAGCAAACTCAAGGTTACAGCCTTTCCAACGCTATGTTAAAATCGTCCTATATTATTGAACCGTCCCTCAAAACAGAAGATTCGGGGCATAGAAGTTGGGATAAATAGCAGAAGCAAAACTAAAGCACTAAATTTAACTAAAAACACATGAAATCGAGGCTAAATTTCTCACTCTAAGAAGAAAAGAAAAAACTCTTTAAAAGAAGCAAGATTTGGTTACATAGTGACACACCATCATGAGTAGCAACGCAAGGGAGTTCGCAACAGCAACAGCAACAGCAGTCTCCGCCACCATAGCTTGGACCACCGAGCTTACCCCTAAAGCTTTTTCTACCTCCATTGCTATAGCTTGCTCAAATTAGAGCGAAAAAAGGAGAGAGAGAAATTAAAGCCCCTTGGTGAAGTGGGTCTAGGGCTTTTGTTGGTGGACAGGGAAGAATGACGGGTGTGGCTTTAACAAGCAAAATGGTTAACTGTTTGAAAATAGTTATTAATGGAACTTAACCATGATATTAGTTATT
The DNA here is from genome assembly GCA_003255005.1 of Begonia fuchsioides. Classification (NCBI taxonomy): domain Eukaryota; kingdom Viridiplantae; phylum Streptophyta; class Magnoliopsida; order Cucurbitales; family Begoniaceae; genus Begonia; species Begonia fuchsioides. The sequence goes on from QAOC01001185.1 coordinate 21,258, forward strand.
ATATCCATGTTTAATAAATTAGATATTCAATTATTTGTTTCTTCATAAATTTAATTAAATTAGTTCAAACTTTAAAAGTCGTTAACTATTATCGTATTTAATTCTTTTGAGACTATGAACTTGAGATTATGCAAAGTTGAAAATGACCTTAAAACCAAAGTCCAAAGGAACAACATAGAACTTAAAACCGAGCTATTTCGACTTTGGGAGTGAAAGTTATGCAAAGTTGAAAGTGACCTTAAAATTAGAGTTTCTGATAATGGAAAAAACAAGAGGCCTCAACAGAACATGTCCAGCCAGAACACAGAATCAATCAAAACAAAAAACAAAACACAATTCAAAATCCAAAAATCAGCAAAAAAAAAAAGACCAAGCTCCCACCTAGGAATCACAGCAGGATCGCCACATGAAGATTGAATGAAGAAAACGGTCCTCTAGAGCAAGAACTCGTGAACTACATTGGATCGATACTACTTCAAGAATCTATGTAAGTAACCACATCAATTATTGGAGCTCGGCAAACGGGGCATTTTCCGCTGCTCCGTCGCAGCTCGTGCGCGCACTTGAGACAAGTACACATGTGCCCACATCTACAACAACAAGACCAAACTCACCATATATTTCTATAATCTGTAAATTCAGTAACATTTTCACATTCATACCGATAGAGAAGCGAATTGACTTGGGTTTCATAGCAAATACAGCACTGGCGCTTCCGCATTACTTCCGGGCAGGACTTGATCGTTTCTTGTACCGAATTGGTTTTGAGTTGGTGTTTGAGAGATTTCTGTAGATCTAGTTGCATCTCCATGCATCTATTTATTGATTTCCTCAGCACTGACATCTCCTCATACAGATTCTTCATCTGTTTTTCCATATAGTAAATCGTCTCCGTTTCCTGTGCTCAATCCACCATTTTTAGAGATATGCAGAAGCTGTTTTGGCAGAGAAAAGGATGGAAAAAAAACTCACAAGTGAAGGACGGTGATGGTTCTCTGGGATGTTGCTAATTTCATTATCCTTGAAACTCCATGACCTCAATAGAGATGGCGATGGCAGTTCCAAACTTGATGTTGATTGATCAAAATCATCTGTTAATTCCTGTTGACCGATACTTAAGCTCTCTTCTTCCTCATCTTGATCTTGTTCTTTATTTTCTTGTTCCACTATATGCTCTTCTTCTTCTCCTTCTTCTCCTTCATTTTCATTTCTTCCTTCTGTCTGTGCAAGTCTTCCCTGATTCTCTTCATCTTGTTCTTCTTCGTGTCGCACTTGTTGCTCAAGATGATGAACCATCAATCTGTCCATTCTCTCTCGGAAATCACTTACTAAAAAAGTTGATACTGTCTTTCTGCAGGAAGAATTGAATTCATATTGGTATTTGCAGGTTAATTCATCATTTGCATGAGAAGGAACATCGAATATATACCTTTCAAGAAGCTGGCGTATGTCCTCATTGTCCGAGCCAGTGCTGAGAATCTCCTGATACCATTCTTTCCTACGATCTTCCCAATAACTCCGAGGACGAGAAATATCACTAAGCCAGTCAAAGTTGGGAGCCATATTGGCCGGACTGTCTATCTCATCAACTTCCTCTGATATCTCATCCAAGTCCTCTATCAATGATATGGAGTCAGCAGTGCCTATCGAATCAAGATTGATACTCTCTAAACATGTTTGATTCCACAAGCGATTCGAACTCGGACCAGCTTCTTCATCTTGACGATGTTGAGGTGCGTCGGCAGAGACAAAGCCATGTTCAGGGCATGGTTTCAGCCCCTGACTCACGTCAACTTGCTGGTCTGGCTGAATTGAGGCAGAGCAACTGTCGAGAATCGGTCTATTCAAGATGCTTTCTCTGCTAGCAGTTTTTAAATTAGATGATTTGCCACTTTCGTGCTCAGTCTTGAATCTCTGCCTGCAACCAATTCATCGAATCATCTCACTCGGCAGGTAAATGACGCCCTCTAGTAAGACACTTAATGCCAAGTTAAGAATCAAAAGCCTGGAGATACAATACATTTACTTGTCATCACTAAAGAATTTCAACCTGTTTTAACACATTTCGAGGTCGAGTTGGATAAAACCCAAGGAAAAAAGCTTCCATTTTCAAAAGCTTGATGAACTTATTTATGCTGTATATCAGTTCTAGGGAAATAACAAAAACTTACCGATGATGGGGAGTTACCCTATTATTAAATGCTGCAACCAAATTTAACATGATTGGTAAGGAGAATACCTCAAATCGATTGTTGATGCTTCTCCGAATCCGTTTGCATTGGCTGCAACCGATTGGAGGACATGCTGTTGACCAACATCTTCGAATCGATGCTGCAAGAGTCTAAGCCGTAGCATCGACTATAAGAACAGAAACCATGGTCAGAATCAATTTTTATCCTGAGAATACAATAAACATGTCTACCTGAATGCGGCCACGATGTGAAAAATTTGACACAGCATGATGCTCGACTAACTCACCGAGCTCTGAGTGCCTGTCTCGCTCAATCTGCATCAGTAAATCAGCAAACGCTTGCCGTCCTCGGAATCGTGGAGAGCTTATCCCCTTAGATGACAGTCTGCGTTCTGCTCGATCTCTGCAGGCCACATTCTCTTCGCTCCATGATGATGATAAGGGGCTCTGGGTTTGCGTCACGGCTATTAATCTCCTGATAATATCAGCCACCCTCACCTTCTCTTCTTCTCCTGCTTCCGAATTTGTGTCCTGTGATACGAAAATTGGGATATTTGGAGGAGTTATTGAGTCATTGTTGAGCTCACTGCCATCAAATCTTTCATAGGATAAATCTCCTGCTACTTGGGCAGGGCAGGTACCATCTGGATGACTCAATTCGGAAATCGAAGCCGAATGGGAATCGACATTGTTGGTTTGGTTTAGCCTCTTCTCCCATAATTCGACGAGAGACGAAGCTCCGAGATTCGATCTTTTGAAAGATCCGGGCGGAGACTGGTCCTTCGTAGAAACCATTTGAGTTTGTTTAGCTGCCCAATGCTCAAGCATTCGCGATTTGACTGGACTCGTTTTCTCTTGGCTTCGAACCCATTTGTCGATGTTATTCATTGGACGAAGCGAGTTTTCTTTGGGCTCCGAGTCTGAAGATATTGAAATGCAGCGATGGAGGTGATCCCTAACCAGGGACCGAAGATTGTTTTCTCTGCAAACGTCTCGCTGGTTGTGATCCCTGAGAACACAACCGAAAGGCGAGGAGGAAGAGATTTCCACTTGGGAAGATGCCATTTTCTTCAATTTTACTCAGCCAAAGGGAGAATCAAAGCTGACATTTTCCTTTACAACAAAGCCAAAAGAAAAACAGCGAGAGACCCATATGAAAGAAAGAAAGCGAAATCAATCGGAGTAGAGGATGAAAGGAAAAAGAATAGGTGGAGCTTAGAACGCCAACGAGAATGATGGAACAAACGCAGCTGGAATGCCCATGGTTGGAGATAGAAATAGCAGAAGAGAGGCAGAGGAGAAAGGCAAGAGAAGAGAACCGTTGGGAAGGTGGGGCCATTCATGGCGAAGCGCGTCTGTGGAGCAAGGACCAACGCCTCTGTATTCATAAAACCAAACAAACTCGTTGGTTTAAATAGAATCCGAGATTTTCTGTTTTTCTTTAAAAAATTGAACCACATTTTTTTAGTCGTAAATCATTTTACAGCAATCTGATCAGATCCGATAAGTATCGGATTCGAATTCAGGTGTTTTCCTTTAAAAGTGTTTATCAGATCAGATCCGATAACCCGATAACATTTTGGATTTACAGCAATCGAATCGGATTGATCCAATCTGATCCGATGCCCACCCCTAGTAAAATGGCAAGTTATTAAATTATTAGGTAAATATTACTTTTTTGATAATAAGTTGTTTTTATTTTTATTTTTTTAAATAATTTTTTATGATTCAAACCGAAAAAGACTACCAAAACTGAATTTTTCGGGTCAAATAGATAATCGATTGCAGATAGTGGATCAATTTTGATTTCTGACTCTCGAACCAAAAATTTACTGAATCGATTTCGATTCGTTAAAAATCGGACCCAGGAGGCAGTAAAGGACAGGCAGAGAAAATCGGATGCTTCAGCAAGGGAATTTCAGAGCTAAGTTACATGCTTATTACCTTTCCAAACACGAATCATATAGCAGTAAGAGCATATCGAATTGAGAAATCAATGCACAATTCTTCAATCTCCAAATCCAATTCCAACCCAAGTCGAACAATTTTCCATCGATTTACTTAAACCGGTGTAGAAGAGCAAAAAGGGTACCAAAAAACTCGGGTTTGGAGAGGGAGAAAATTAATGGTAATATCGGATTTCCATCTCCACCTCTTTCTCCATCAAAACCGGAGTGAGGGCAAAAGCTATTGGCATCGTTTCCTCGTCTATCTATCGCCAATCACGTCATCGGCCAATGCATGTAGAAAATCCCGTCCTCCGATCCAAGCCAGGCTCCCAAGCTATAATCGTCATAATGGACGCCTTTTCTGGACATCTCAAATTCTTCGGCCACCATTGCAGACCCTGCATGCACGGTCCAATGGAGGGCGTTCATACAACAAAAAAAAAAAGAGCATGATTACGATCAGAAAACGAGAATTACTTCCAGCTCTCTGCCACCGGAAAGTTGTGGGGGCCGAATCCGTAAATTTCTCCCTGAAGAGCAGCTCCCCAGACTTGAGACTCCAAACCAGGACATTGCAGTCTTCTCCACCTAAACCAAACACCAACTTGAAATGATTTAAGTTTTGGAACTTCTCACTTGCAAAGCCATCATGAAATATAAGCTTCATAACGAACCTGACGCTATGTATCTCTCGAAAGGATCGACGCCAAGCTGTGTACGAGTATGGGAGTTAACAAGCCCTTCGTAAGACTGCACGGGCCCTCTCTGGGTCAGTCGATGATCATAAAGCCTCACCTGCAGGAACCAAGAATGACAAGAAAAAACACTACGTGAATGCAGATCTTATTAGTAATTATCTTAATCCAGAAAGAACAGACTAATACAACAAGCTACTCATAAGATGATGGGAAACTAAATGCAGATTCCAAAAGAAAAAAAGGACTGCTAAAGGAAGGTGCACCCACAAACACAACAATCACAATATCGATAATTAAATTCTAGATAAGGTGCAATGATATGAAAGATTCTGTATGAAAATAAACCATGGCTTAATGTTTGTATAAAATGGACATTACAATTTCAAAGCATGCAAGGTCATTACTTAGTTTTCATTTTACACAACAAATATAAATGTGCACAAAATTTATGGCAATAGTGAACAAGAATAAAATGATTACCAACCGATCCATCCATAGAGCTTGCCAAAAAGTTGTGATCATCAGACTGAAGTGACAGCAAACTACAACATGGAAATCATTACACATCAACTAAAATGCTAATCGTTGTAGCAAAATTCAACATATAATCCATGGTAGACCCCATTTACCTAGATATAGATGAAGGCATTGTAACTGTACCGGAAGGAGATATATTACCCGTAAGCTGCATACCAATGTCATAAATTATTGGACACATACATCAGTAATGGGCGCCTTCAAAGGGTCCAATGAAAAAAAAGAGGGGGGTGCATGTTTGTGTGATCAAGAACCACAAGTAGTGAAAGATAGACAAGTACAAACAGCAATCCAAACAACCTCCGAAACACATATTGAAAAAAAAAACAAATCTCAAAGTATGTATCTACCTTTTGCTGAGACAAAAGTAGAAGATGTTTCTAGAAATACCTTGAACCAATGTTTTTTAGAGGTCTCACCACCTTTATTAGTAGCAATAGGTATTTGGTGCCGAGCAAGTCTAGAGGATATTTCTCGTCTTCTCTCCCGTGCATCAACAGTCACAATCATGCCATTTCTAAGTCCACATAAAACAACATTTCCCTACAAAGTTGGACAAATCCATCAAATGATCCAGAATGTTGAATATTTGTTAGAAGGATAGTGAATACTATAATTTAGAGAAGTCATGCTATTTATACAAAATATCTCTCCAATTGTAATTGTAATGATACAGAAAAGTAAATAACAAAAACATAACAACATATAACAAGTCCATATTGATATAGATATAGACTGAGAGGGACGTGATTAGTAGCAAACGTCAGGACATATTTTATGATAAGTAGATAGTGTGAAGTACAAAAGCATGTTTAATAAAGCAACAACTCAGTAAGCGATGGAACAAATCTACCATGAGTGATACAATAGTGTCTTGCCTTGTTGATTTTAACCCATTTACAGAATATTAACCAAGTTTGAACTCATTTAGATGCTTGAAGAGCAAGGTTGACTATCCATGTGGATTGAAGGTTGAGAAATTTTGCGATTTAAATTGACAGGGAACATTACATTTATCCCTAACTAGAAGTAATTGAAATCTGTAGGCAGTAAAAGTTCCACATTTTTTCTGGAGAAAAGTACACCCCTTGAAATTTTAGTTCTAGTTAGGTTGGGTAATAGCCAATATGCCATACTTGCAAATTGATTTCCCTAATGACATGAATGTGAAGTTTTCCTCCTATAAACTTTTGGATATTTTCATTTACTTTCTAAGTGTATGGTTGTTTAACATTCTCACCTTTTGCAATTCAAAAAGAAATTCCTTAAACTAGGAATGCTATCACAACTGACTGAATAGAATAATTCTTCGTACTTTACATCAACAAGCTGAAAACATCTATACGCAGACTTATAATATAAATAAAGAAATTAATATGTAATTCTATACAAAAATCAGATCCTTTTTTATTAGGAAATTATCCATCTAAAAAATAAATCTTATAGACCCCCAATATGGTTCATTCAATCACTGAAATAGCCCATTATTAACTCAAAAACTATTTTGCTATATTATCATGTCAACACAATTGACTGAAAAAAAATCTCCATACTTTCCATTTACATGCTGAGTAAGTAGACTTATTATGTAGATATATTAACTAATATCAAATTCTATACACAAATACCTTATAATAAGAAAAGTATCAATCTATTAGGAAATTATCATATATCTAACAAGCAAAAAAATAATGGATGGAAATATCTCATTTTTATCCATGTGAATCCTTGAAAACTTAGAATTGCTATTGTTACCAAAACGCTAATCACCATCTCAAGGGAAAAAAATGTAAACACATCCATTAAAAATTTTAGTAAATTACGTTACAATAAAATAAAATAAAGTTACTTACTGAGTGAATCATTTGTTGTGCAAAAACATCACTTTTACTATGTAATATCTTTGAAGCTCTTCCCGTTCCCAAATCAACTAAGGCAGCACCCGAGCTGGTTCCTTTCATATCATACAAACTAAGCAGTCAACAAAAAAAATTAACTAACCCTCAGAAAATATTCACAAGAACCAATATGGACATAGTTTCTTACTCCAACTCATTAACCAGAATTTGTCCTTAGTTAAATCACTTTTTAACGAAAAAATATTACAATGGTAGACAGAAATGAGCAATACCCTAATACGAGATAAGTTACGCAACATTTTGACATCAATGTCTCAAGGAAGTAAAATATGTGAATCACATATCGCCTTAACTTCTGTCACAACTAAAATTTAATGAAGCAGTGATCAACAGGAACATCTCACTTTTCTTCAATTTTATGAAAGAAACAAAATAATGAAAGCAAAATAGGGAGATAAGAAATTCTCCTCATAGCAATAAAAATAAAAAATAAAGAGTGTCCAGTTTAACAATCATGCTGTCCTTGAAAATGGAAAAGCATCAAAAGAAAAGTACAGATGCTTAAGTGCTTAATTTTTGTTCATTTGCCGATGAAATGGATATTTGACAATCTTAGACCCTCAAACTCCAAAAAAAGCTTAAATCTTCTAAAAAAAATTCTTGAGCTCAAATAATAGAAAGGTACTCACCATTTTTGCATCTTGTGTACTAAATAAAGCAAAGGTTATTAAGACGTAGCACAAAATGGAAAAGAAGATTAATGGAAACTAAATAAAACAAGATACAATGAGAAATTCATACCAACAACAGCTCCATCTCCATTGCGATTACAATCAAAAGTCCACACTGTACAGTTGAAAGTTGACACCCTTTCCAACCTGTGCCTTATAAGAGGAAACCTGGGATCGAAATCCAACGGTGCAGCAAGATTAATAGCATATAGTGATCCACCGCATGAATCAGATCCCAAAGTACTTATTCTGACTTTAAATTAAGGACAAAGATACTCCCAAAACAGCAGTGACAAGTTTAACTTCTTTTATCATCCAAAATCAAGAATTATTCATAGAAAATGATCTTAAAATTTTAAAAAGAATAAAAATGCTTGAAGTACAACAAAAAAACCATCCTTTAATAAGAATCCAAAAACTCAACCCATTGTCATTCTCACCATGCTACATAAATAGCTCTTGGCCAATGAACGTGAGCAATATTGGAATTTTCCCTGCTTGTAAAAAGCATCACATTGACTGCCATATTACAAAAAAAATGCCATACTCAAGGCAATGCTATGGGCATTATGATACCTAAATAACTTTATAAAAAGATATGTTGACAATGCATATCGGAAAGGATCCCAATCTCCAAGATAACTTTTCTGATCATAAACAGTGTCAAAAAAGCAAAATCATAAGTTCATGTGTTAAATCATCAAGAGTTCAGACAAAAGCTGCTTCCAAGAAAAAAATGTATCAGCCAACCAAGCTTCCTTTTATTTCCTTTGTCTCACATGATATTCATTTAGTTTTATGAATAAAAAAAAAGAAAAAGAAAAAAAGAGAAGATAATATGGTAAACAAGATTACTCTTTCATCTATAATAAGTTTACATTTAGTTAGACAAAAAGGGACTAAGAGTAACAAGGCATTGTGCTACAAAAGCTACATACCAATGACAAAAATTAATCTAATGACAATGATATAATGATACAAGGATACAAGGCATGCCGAACATTAGAGAGATAATCAAGTTCGCAAGGACGGTGTCCTGGAAACAAATTTATGTTAGATATATTTGATAACATTTGATATCTTTCGCCCGGAAGGCTCCAAATTTCACCACACTGTTTTCTGCATGACGATTGGTTTACTCCCGTAGGACACCATACTATATCTGGCTTGCATTTCCTTCCACTATCAATATGTTGACTAAGTTTTCCAACTCCATAGAAACTGCAAGATTGACGAACTTAAGGGGTAGTAAGTTGCTTCAATCCTAATGCAAAAGTAATACTGCAAATTGACGAGGAGAATAAGCATATACATCAAAAAACGTGTGAAGAAAGAACTGGCTCAGGAAATTAAAAACAGTGCCAGTAGAAAATACCACACACACCGCAGTAATTTTCAATTTTAAACACAAACAGATAGATGTGAATGATGTGGCATACATATATATCATGGAAAAAAAATTACCCTAATCAAAACAATAGGTGAGCAACTGGATAAAAATAAAATAATTTTTTAATATTTTTACTTACTAGGAAAACTGAGTGCTCAGTGACTTGTAATGGATTAAGCTATCAATATGAAGAAAATTTCTTCAACAAAATCATTTAAAAACCAATCCTATCCCACAAAATCAACTTAACGCCTGAATATAGTGAGTTTCAAACTTTCAAAAAAGAAGTGCTCCTTCAAACTGCCAAAATCTTTATGTACCTCAAGTAGCCATTTTTGCCACCAGTTAACAATACCACAGTTTCTCTTTGACCCTCCAGTGTCTGCACATCAATGATAATGTTTTCCAAAGCTCCATCACTCATCTTTTCCGTGTCATGGTACTTCCAGACCTGCAGTTAAAGCAATACCAGCATGATATTTTTTAAACCAGTTTACAATTTAAGCAAAAATGTGAAATGATAGGCTGCTTGTATTGGAATCATTGTAAAGAGCATCTCTTTTTTAGGGGTGGGAAAATCTGGATTGGACCGAGGTTTTGCTTGGAACTGCAGTTTTCAGTCTGTTTGCCCACTAAAGGAACCTATTCCGGTTCCATTTCAATTAAAACTCTAGTTCACGATTCGGTCTATGCTTTTGCGGGTTAAAAAACTATGAAAACCAAATAGTTGTTAAAAAAAATTGATTCAAACGGGCTAAAACCCGACCCAAAACAGGGTAAAACCTAATCCAAACCAAAAACCAGCTCCAAACTCGACCCAAGCCTTGAAAAATCCGACACCAATACAACAACTCCACACATGCCCACCCCTTTTCTGACTTGTTGAAAAATCTTTCTTATAACAGTGTTTTATTGAAATAATGATAGAATGAGAAACAAAATTATATTTATGTCTACTTTAACGGTTACACAAAAACAAAAAAGTTTCAGGATTCTAACTCTATCAATGGAAATACCACAGGCCGGGCTGCTTGAGTCTTTTGGTACTCCTCCTTGAAGTTGTATTTTCCTCTATAGGAAATAACTTTACCATGTAATTCCCTAGCTTGAAGCAGCTTTGCAGTTCTTAATGCAGCTTTCCTGCTTGATTTAATTGCCTGCAACAAGTTATTTCACAACACCATTATCCATAATATATCTTTGGCGAGAAAGTGTATTACTGAAGCACAAATTCAAAACCAATAGGATCTAGGAAAGACATATAGCGAGCAAATAAATTATATTTGTACCAAGGGAGGAATGCAATTCTTCATAGCCGAAGGGTGATAGGGGTTTTGAAAAGATACGAACATTAAAGGAAAGATCATTTCTACTTGACAGAAGTTTAGCATTTCGAAAAAAACAAGTGGGAAGTGAATTCATTTTAATATAATAATCTTCAACTCTTTTGTACCCCGAGACAATTTTTTGGCAAGGAATTCATTTTGCAGTATGCGAGTAGTAGTTTCAAATTTTTTCATTTGTATGATAGAAAAGAAACAACCTGCTCATATAAAAGAGTAAATAACCTCCAATATCCATTCCTAGAGTAAGATTCTTAGTATAATAGTGATTGATGATTGTACAATAAAAAAATTAATATTTATTTTAAAATGTACTATCCAAATCAAATGTATAGTTCCTCAATAATAAATCAAATTTTGTTTTTTAAATGCTAGGAATAAAAAAAACGAACATCTTTTGTTTGGAAATGTCGTCTCTAAATTGGTTCACCACTTTTAAGATTAACTTAGATTATTGGGTTAGAATATGTTTTGTCTTCGAGTTAGCGAAAATGGAAGTTTTATTCTCTTACTTTTGAGACGACACAGAAAAAATGAAACTTCAGTCTTAAATGAGAGGATCAGAATTATCCTTGTTAGTGGTAGAGAAAGATGAAACTTTGCATAATGGGAAGACAATGAGCATAAAGGAATGAATTTAATCTTGTTTGGAATAATATTCTTAATTTGGTGTGATTATTTAATTATTTCCATCGCCATTTTATTCTTATTCTCTTTTATCTGATCAAATCATCTAAATGTTTCAAATTGTTCTTTTAAATTATGTTACATGTACTTGATAATTCTACACGTTAACGTATATTAAATCATGATGGATGCAACTAAAAAAACGACTGTCACGCTACAATACAGGTAGCGTAAAAAGACGTAGGAACAAAGACCTAAAGAGATACTGCCTCAAATTAAGTAATCCTAAACCCATGTCTTCCAAACATTTTTCACATAACATGATCCTCACTAAATGACATTTGAAACGATCAAGCAAGAATTTACATCACTTGATAAACCATAAAATTGGCAGACCAAGCATATTCTTTTTCACCATAAGACAATTTGAAAAAAAACAAAGCAGTAAAAAAACGATAAAAAGGCAGACCTGAGTAGGTTCGGAAACGGGTACTCGAACAGGGCCTGAGGAAGAAGCAACGGAAGCTGAACCAGGTATTCGAGGCTTGATAGGAAAGTAACGATTCCTTTCAGCATCATAGTAAAACCCTGGAAGATCTGATAGCAAGGGATTATTAGCGTTGTTAAATCGAAAACAAGTTTTGGGTAGCTTAAGAGATTGGTTAGTGGATACCTTGTGGCATCGTTGAGTAGAAAAAGCGGCGAGAGAGCTAGGGTTCGTCGAAGATTTCAACTCTAGTGAGGCCCTCCTTCAACCACTGCTGAGTCCATTTTCAGGGACGAGACTAATCGCGAGCCTACAAATCACTATCAATTGTTCAAACCGGACCGAATTAAGAGCTCAAAACCGGACCGAATCAATTAGGGCTCAAAAGCAGCGCCATCCCTAATATCTCCCCAAATTTCTCTCGTCATTCTTCTTTCCTCGCTTCTCATCCTCTCCCTCCCCTCTCTACCTGTCTCCATCTCCAATTTCTCAGATCTTCCGGATTTCTCGTCAACAAACTGCGGCAGTCTCCTGAGTCCTTAGGTAACCTATCTCTGATCATTTCTACCTTGTCTCCATCCTTTCTTTCCGGTCCTCAATTGAGTACATATGATTTTCTTCGTTGTATGGTTTTTATATTTTCGCGTGACGAATTGTCTTGCGTACTTTTAATTTGCTACTTTGAATTTAAAAGTTTAGTTTTCTGTGCGAGGGATTCTTCTGTATTGTTAAGTATCACCTTTTGAGTAATTATTCTTTTTTGTATCTCAGTAGTGTATGATCTAATTTTCCCTTTGTCAGCTTATTCTTTTTTTTTCTGAGCGATGTCCTTCTGTGGTGCCTAATGCAGGAAGTCCGTGTTATTTTTCTTCTTTTTTTACAATACCAATGGCAGATGAAACGGACAAGAACATTGAGATATGGAAGATTAAGAAATTAATCAAGGCTTTGGAATCTGCTCGAGGTAATGGTACCAGCATGATATCTCTTATAATGCCTCCCCGTGATCAAATATCACGAGTTACTAAAATGCTTGGTGATGAATATGGAACTGCTTCGAACATCAAGAGCAGAGTCAACCGACAATCTGTTTTAGGTGCCATTACTTCAGCTCAGCAGAGGTTGAAACTTTATAACAAGGTTCCTCCCAATGGATTAGTTCTTTACACTGGAACAATTGTCACTGAAGATGGCAAGGAAAAGAAGGTTACCATCGATTTTGAGCCATTCAAGCCTATAAATGCATCTTTGTATCTATGTGATAACAAGTTTCACACAGAAGCTCTTAATGAACTCTTAGAATCTGATGATAAGTTTGGTTTTATTGTCATGGATGGAAATGGCACACTCTTCGGCACATTAAGTGGTAATACTCGGGAGATTCTTCATAAATTTACTGTTGATCTACCAAAGAAACATGGTAGAGGTGGGCAGTCAGCTCTACGTTTTGCTCGTCTCCGGATGGAAAAGCGACACAACTATGTGAGAAAAACTGCAGAACTTGCCACACAGTTCTTTATCAACCCAGCTACTAGTCAGCCTAATGTTGCAGGGCTCATTTTGGCTGGGTCAGCCGACTTCAAGACCGAGCTCAGCCAATCTGATATGTTTGATCCTCGTTTACAAGCAAAAATACTGAATGTGGTTGATGTTTCATATGGAGGTGAAAATGGATTTAATCAGGCTATTGAATTGTCATCAGAAATCCTCTCGAACGTGAAGTTTATACAGGAGAAACGGTTGATCGGAAAATACTTCGAAGAGATTAGTCAAGATACAGGAAAATATGTTTTTGGAGTGGACGACACTTTGAAGGCTCTCGAAATGGGTGCGATCGAGACTCTCATCGTATGGGAAAATCTAGACATAAACCGGAATGTGCTGAAAAATGGCTCTACGGGCGAGATTGTAATAAAACATTTGAACAAGGAGCAAGAGGCCGATCAGAGCAACTTTCAACTTTCGCGACCCAGTTACCTCAGCTGAGCTCGAGCTTCAGGAAAAGACACCTCTACTCGAGTGGTTCGCAAATGAATACAAGAGGTTTGGTTGTACACTTGAATTCGTGACCAATAAATCTCAAGAAGGGTCACAATTTTGCCGCGGGTTTGGTGGAATCGGGGGTATTTTACGCTACCAGCTCGACATAAGATCGTTTGACGAGTTATCTGATGATGGGGAAGTTTACGAAGATTCGGATTAAGCCTTTCCGAGCACATTAGAGATACGTGTGTTTCTGGTTTAAACTATTTGGCCCGGCCGACTCCCAGACGACGCACTGGCTGTTTACGTGTATGCTATAAATAAGATGACCCACACGATGATCATCGAATCTCTCACTTGCAATATTCGAATTTACGGCTGTCTATGAAATGCGTCATTTAAAAGAGAATTTGATGACTTTTACCATATAGAAGAATAGTCTAAGAAAACTCGGATAATGTAGGAGAATATACTGTAGCGTTAGATATATTATATTATTATTATTTTTTATTATCATGTTATTATGTCAAATATATATTAATTTGATTAACATATAATTAAAATATTAAAATATAAATAATTAACTAATCAATCGAAATTTTATGTATTAGTGTGGATAATAAAACCGCAATTTTATTGAAATTGAGATAAAAACCTTGGTAAGGCTTAGGAGAAGGATGCCTTCTTAGGTTTTTGATTTGTCTCGCCCTTTTTCAGGTTTCATTTTCCGATTTCCACTTTCTTTTCCGGCGATCTCTCCTGCTTCCTCATCCCCGGAGATTCTGCGGCCACCTAGTGAGCGTCCCGCTGATTGCTCTTTTTTTTTCTCAACTCGGACAGCTTTCACTTTATCTGTTTTGTCACTCTTGTATTTTCTGAGTACTATTCTTTCCTTTATCTGATTCGTTCATCGCAGAACCTGTATGCCACCATTTTATCTCTATTCTACTGCTTGATAAATACGTTGTGCACGATCTCCATTGGATTATTTTCTGAACGCGTTGTATTTCCCGGCCTCTTTTAGGTCTCCTATATATGGGATCGAGGAGGAAAAAACTCGTCATTTCTCTTCTTATGGGCGGAAGTTCCGTCAGACATATATGGGACATCATATGAAAAACTTTAGATCATCTCTGAGCCGTTTCAGAGGTGAAGTTGTTGGTGGTTGTGGAGTGGATCTTAATTTCCTCTCAACACTTATGGATCCTAATTCAATAATGGGAAATTCCATTCTAGAGCCTCGGGAAAATATGGAATTTGAATCTCATGAACATGCATATACCTTCTACAAAGAATATGCAGAGTCCATTGGATTTGGCACTGCAAAATTGAGTAGCCGTCGCTCTAGGGCTTCAAAGGAATTCATTGATGCAAAATTTTCTTGCATTCAATATGGAAATAAGCAGCAGTCTGATGATGCAATCAATCCGCGCCCCTCCCTAAAATTGGCTGCAAAGCGAGCATGCATGTAAAGAGAAGGCAAAATGGAAAATGGTATGTCTACACTTTATTCAAGGAGCATAATCATGAGCTTTTACCATCGCAAGTGCATTTTTCAGGAGCCATCGCAACAGAGATTCACCAAAAAATGATGTTCGAATTCGAAGGAAAAAAATCTAACTTCTGTGTCTAAACTCTTCAGTGCATACAAAAACATTGACTTTTTAGAGGGTTATTCAAGAAATCAACATGACAGGGGACGCAGTCTTGTACTTGAACCTGGGGATGCTCAAATCCTGCTTGACTTCTTTATGCAAATGCAAGAAGAGAATCCAAATTTCTTCTATGCTGTTGATTTGAATGAAGAACACATATTAAGAAACGTGTTCTGGGTTGATGCCAAAGGAATGGAAGACTACGCAAACTTTGGAGATGTGGTTTCTTTAGATACAATGCATTTGACAAATAAACTTAAGCTTCCATTGGTTCTTTTTATAGGAGTGAATCACCACATTCAACCTACTTTGCTTGGATGTGCACTAATTGCAGATGAGACGATTTACACATACTTTTGGTTGATACAGACATGGTTTATAGCTATGGGAGAAAAGACTCCTAAAGTCATACTTACTAATCAAAACAATGCAATTGGAACAGCTGTAACAACAGTTCTTCCAGAGACATGTCATTGCTTTAACTTGTGGGACATCATGCAGAAAATACCCGGACATATTGAGTTTTTGAATGTACGGCATGAAACTTTTATGGAAAAATTTAATAAGTGCATATACAAGTCATGGACAGAGCAACAATTTGAAAGAAAATGGTCGAAGTTGGTCGACAGATTCAATCTGAGAGAAATCGATTGGATTCAATTGTTATTTGAAAATTGCATGTACTGGGTGACCACTTTTATTAGGAATGTATCTTTTGCTGGGTTGTGTACATCTTCGAGGATTGAAAGTTTGACCTCTGCTTTCGACAAATATATCCAGATGGAAACTTCCTTGAGAGAATTTATAGAACTATACAAAGAAATTCTTGAACAAAGGTATGAGGAGGAAGCCAAGGCAAATTTTGACTCTTGGCATGAAACACCTGAATTGAAGTCTCCGTCTCCTTTTGAGAAGCAAATGTCGCTTGTTTACGCACATGAAATTTTCAAAAAGTTTCAAGTTGAGGTTTTGGGAGCAGCTGCTTGTCACCCCAAGAAAGAAAATGAAGAGGACACTGCCACTACATACACTGTCAAAGACTTTGAAGATAGTCAAAATTACATAGTTGAGTGGGATGAGTTAAAATCAAATATATGCTGCTCCTGTCGCTCATTCAAAAATAAAGGCTTCCTCTGTAGACATGCAATTGTTGTTCTTCAAATGTCTGGTGTTTTCAGTATCCCGAATAAATACATATTGAAGCGATGGACGAATGCTGCTATGAGCAGGCATGCTATTAGTGAAAGATTGGATGAAGTGCAATCTGAGGTTCGTCGTTACAATGATTTGTGTCTAGGAGCCATAATATTAGGGGAAGAGGGTTCGCTTTCGCAAGAAAGTTAGGATATTGCACTTGCTGCTATTGATGACGCTCTAAAGTTATGTTCAGTTGTGAACAATTCTGGAGAATATGATGCTAAACTGGACACCATGGAGCGACATTTTGTTCATGTTGGTGAGGGGGAAAATCAATTTAGCAACACATCTTATGACAAGGTGCATGATCCGAAAGTGAACACTGTGACGAGAGCTTCTAAAAGGGCTGGGATGGGAAAGGAGCTGGCAGTCAAGGAAAACAGCAAAAGTCCAAAGGTTGGCAATCGTATGCTTTAATAGGCTAGATAAAAGTTGTTAATTTTTACTCTCCTTTTTATTTGATTTAGGAGATTTCTTTAATATTTTTTTCCATCGATGAAATAGGTGCCTCAATTGCAGTCTGGAAGCATGGGCAATCAAGACTTTCAGCAGATGGTAAGTCTCATTACCACTCAATAATTTTGCTTGTATATCAACAGATGTAATTGTAGTAGGTAACTTCATCGGGACTCCCATTTTTGACACCGCTGGCATTCTGTCGATCAAATTTGGGTTATTAAGCATGAATTATGACATTATGTATCTTGAATATGGTTTGATTTATGTGTGAATTTTTTAAATGGTGGAGGTGAAATCACTGCCTAATCATTTAGATGATGTAAAAGAACAACAGGATTTTACCAATTATAAGAGGGTCCTTTTTTAGTCAACTATTGTACAATTCTTAAGGAACTTGTAAGCCTGCGACGCTGTGTCCAACAATTGTTTGTAGAATTACTGAAGTTTCCTCGATTTATAGAAAAGTAAGATGTGAGTTAGTAGACAGGAGATTATTTGCTCCAAAGTTCATTATTAGTTATGCAGGTTCGTTTCAAATTTTTTATCCAATTTTTTTACTTTTTTTGTAATTTAGAATGGAAAAAAAAAACATCATTTTCCCTATACTGTAAAATTACCAAATGGCTGTGGTTGGTTAGAAGTTCTTTCTTTCTTTTCCTTTTTTTTCAATTTAGACTTGCAAGAAACGTTCTAAGTTAGGGGATAGCGGTATTCATAATTTGATTTCTATTATCGGTGATGGAAGTTCATGTTAACAATGTTGCTTTTAATTTGTGAAATTAGATATGTAAAAAGGAGAAACATAAGGGAAAAATGGATAGAAAATGGGATATGTACTGATTGAAATTCGTTTGGTGTTGTTGTTGTGATGTGGCAGGAATTGTGCAAAGTGTCCCAATCTCATCATATACATGGGATGCTACCGTCGCAGTTGCATAACACGGTACCCGCAACGTTTCATAACACGACATCAACAACACAGTTCCATAACATGCACAGAACAGAATTCCTCGATGAAAACTCGGTACATAGTGGGGAACTTTTTGCTATCCAGTTAGGCATCATGTACTTTCCTTAGCTGTCTTAAATGCCAATTGGGTGTTGCTCAATTGTAACTCAGTAGATAAAGTAGGTTACATATTCCGGTTTAGGAACTGTGCCGAGTGTTTTTGTTTGTTCGATGCAGAATCCTTGCTTAAGGCACTCGTTGAATTGTGTGTTGATGTTATGGAAGAAAATTCTAGAGATTCGTTCGATGATAAACAATATTCTAAGAATATCGCATTTAATATTAGTTTGTTATTTTTTTAATTATTATTATTTTAATTATTATTATTTTAATTATTATTTCTTTAATTATTATTTTTTTAATTACGGAATATTAAGATAATTTTTTATTTCAAATTAAGTAATTTATAGTCTATTTATAGATATTATCATTCAAAATTTAGAATCAATCAATTAAGTTTATTCAGCTATTATTATTTTCATTTTCTTTCGTTTGTCTTGCTATGATAGAAAGATAGATAATTACTCGTTCTAGAGATAAATTATTACAAAGATCCTAACAGTCGATATGATTAACTAATCTTGAGTGGCCGCACTTATAAATTATACTTGTTCTATGCAATTGTAATAACAATATAGCTTGTCCCTCGTTTAGGTAGAAATGGATGAAGCAAATATTTTACTGTGGCTATGACTAGAAAGCATCGCCAACTTTTTGTAGAAAATATGTTGTTTTCCATAACCAATAACCAACATGAACACGAGGAGTGATGACCATATTGAGTTTCGAAAATTCAAATCTTGGATTTGATGAAGGTAAAAAGTCTCAAAACATTCATCATGTCTCTAATAATCAAACAAAAGTACCATGGAAGTCAAGAAAAGCCAGATCCAGTTGCAACTAAGGATGAAACACTAATTCAAGAGGCCTCAGCAGGAGGCTGGGTAACTCCAAACTTCACTAGTAATTTACTCAGGGTTTCTGGAGAGCAAACCTGGTACTTCACTTTCCCAGTCGGCAAAAGAAACACCTCGGCCAACTCAAGCTTATCCGAGGTAAGGCTTGTGCTGTCCATTGTCTTGCTCACAACCTTCAGTGCAAGCTGTACAGCCTCCTCTCGGCTAATCTCGTCCTTGTAATCCTGCTTTAACATCGATTGCGCGGCTTGGTTGTTTGCCCCAATTGCTGCAGCCTTCCAACCACCATAGTTTCCGCTCGGGTCGCTCATGTAAAGCTGGAAACCGAAATTCTTGTCCCATCCTGCAAAGAGAAACGATACCCCAAATGGGCGGAGACCACCAAACTGTGTATACCCTTGTTTAGTGTCACAAAGAGATTGCACAAGCTGTTCCACGGGCATTGGTTCTTGATAAGAAAATGTGTATCTTTGTGCCTGGACTCTAGCGGTGTTGATGAGAATGTTGGCATCGGACATTATCCCAGCAACCGCACAAGCAACGTGGTCATCGATTTTATACATCTTTTCGGTTGATGTTGAGCTTTGAAGGAGCTTTGAAGTGACTTTCTTTTCTCCAACCAAAACAACCCCATCTTTAGACAGTATTCCAATGGCACTCCCAGCATTTCCAATTGCCTCCATTGCATATTCAACTTGGTAAAGACGACCTTCTGGTGAGAAGATAGTTGTCCGACTGTCGTACCTTCGAGACATTTTGTATCACACTGATAACAAAAAGAACATCACAATTACATCATTTCCTTAGAGAAATAAGAATGGTGAGACAAAAACATACACCCTAGTAGCATATATCTAGATTATCAAGCTGTCAAAATAGGAGAAATGAGAATATCTTCTCAAATAATTACAAGAGTAATCACACAAAAATTAATCACAAGCTCGGCTTATTAAAATTTCAAGCTCATCACATGACCTTTAATAGTAATAAAATTAAAAAAACTACATTTTAAGAACCAATAGCTTGAAGAGTGAAATGAAATCCTCAATATTCTTCAAAAATAAAAAATAACAGCTCCGTTTTCTTGAGCATTGTGGGCATTATTTGCACTAAACATAAGGAATAGACTCGAATAGTAGCAAAAAAAACGCAAAATCTGAGAAATTAAGAGTTAATTGTCTATTAGGGGGTTTTGTTGGTTCTATGTTTCAGGAGGTCATTCTCTAGCATGGTCGATTGAGTATATATATATTTTAAATACAGTATACTATTCGAGTGAATATAGATCCAGAGGCAGCAAATCTAGTTTGTTGCACAAAAACAAACATTTCACCGAAATCACGCAAACGATACGAACAGTAACAAAAGAAAAGGTAAAGAAAAGAATCGGATCGAAGGATAAGAATTAGAAGAAGGAAATGGAAAGAGAGAGAGAGAGGAGAGGGAACCTGGGAAGACGGTGCAGCCGCAGAAGAGTTGGCTTGAGAAGCAATTCAAGTCTGGGGGACAAAATGAATCTCAGAGCAGACTGCCCTCCAACTCAAAGGCTCTTCAATCTCTATAAATGGACCATTTTACCCCCACACTATTTTCATTACGTTAAAAAGGAAAAAACCGTAGGGTTTAGGCCCAAACCACTGGTCCGGTCTGGTTTTCATTTATTTTTATTAAATAAATTTTTATTTTTATTTTTATTTATTTTTATACATAGGTTGAATTATTACAGGCCTAACATAAATAATAAAGAATAAACTGCTTTTAGATTGGTCAAAATGATGACTTTTGACAAACCCTATCACCTACCTCTCCCGACTCTCATCTGTTTTTGCTTTTCATTTTTCAAGCATTCTTAAAACTACTCATGCTTCAAAGCTTAAAAGTCTAGTCCTGCCTAATTTTATTTTAAAATAAAATCAAAATGAAAATTAATGATTTTTTATTTTTTGAATCTGCAATGGAACAAACGGTTTTGGTTTCTTTCCGATTTTATTTTGATTTTAACCCGATTTTATTTTATATTTAAATAAATTAAAATATAATAATAAATTATATTTTTTATTATAATTGAGCCGAGTTTTAAGTAATTTGACTAGTTTATAATTAATTTTAAGATTTATATCAGATTTTATTAAGGTTTGAGTTATGTTTTACTCGATTTTAGAATTTTTTTTGTTATTGGTTCTGATTCTAATTTTATGGTTTTTTATTATTAAAAATTGAAAGGGAGGTATAATATTTAAATATTATAAAAAAAATCAAATTAAAAATGATAATTTTAATATAATTTTTAGGAGGAGGTGTCGTATCAAAGCAGGTACCTTTGTACTTGAACCCCGTGTTCTCTTCTTTTCTTTCCTTGTCTTAGATCGCGTACCTTCTCCTGCGAGTGCCAAATGTGTGATTCTCTCTGAACCCTTTTCTTTTCCGATCTTAGTTACCACTTTTTCTTTCAAGTCCTCTTAACTTAGTGCATTTTCTCTTTCTCTCCGGGGTTCTATATATGTGGCCTGAGAATAGTTTTGTTGAGTGCAAGGGAAGAGATGAGAAAACGAGTTCTCAAATGGCGTTTCATGATTGGTTTTTTCTGTTACATCATGCTTCGTGTTCATGGAGATTTTTCCAGTTCAATGGGTCAGTTCCCCCGCCGCCATAGCCACGAAGAGCTCACCAGGAGAATGGAAGAGCTTAAAACACCTTCTTCTTTCCTCCAACAGGTCGTTCTTCATATTTGGTTATACTTTTAGTTTTACTTCTAAAATTTCAAACATATTATTCTTTCTGAAAAGGGTATTGTTTTTTATGGTTAAGGGAAGAAGCAGTCGTCTTGTGTACTACGCGACGCAGTACGGCGCAGACCCGACGGGCAAAGAAGACAGCACAGAGGCTCTTCTACGGGCATTGTCTGATGCATTTCATGGCCCGTCTCAGGGCTTCTTGATGGACGGAATCGGCAATCTAGGAGGGGCTGAGATTCATTTGGAAGGTGGAAACTTCATGATTAGCCGCCCACTGCGGTTGCCGGCAGCCGGAGTAGGCAACCTTGTGGTAAGCCCATTCATATTGCATAACAGGTAGTTCAAAACCGAACTGGACCAAAAACCGAACCTGAATCAATTTAGTTTGTTTTTAGACGGTTTTAGGCCTCTATTTATTTCTTAACGGTCTTATATTATGCAGAACTGATTTAAGCGTTTCAGTTCCGATCTAAATCCAGTAAAACCATTAAAACTAGACTAAGAAAGTCGGTTGTCTTGTGTCGAGGTTGGTTAAAGTTTCAAAAAAATGGTCAATGGGTTGACTAAAAATGGATCTTTTTTAAAGAAAAAAAACGTGTGTTAATGCATATTACAGTAGGATTATAACTTAACTAGGGTTATTATATTGGCAACAGATACACGGAGGAACACTAAGGGCATCGGATAGTTTTCCAGAAGATGGATATTTGATCGAGTTATCTTCTTCTCCATCCTCTGCAACTAAAAAACAAGCTAAGGAAAGGAAAAGAAGCTCGTCAATGGAGGAAGCAAATCTATCGTCTTCATCACCCTACAACTACGAGTACATAACCTTCAAAAACCTAATGCTAGACTCAAACTACAAAGGAGGAGGAATATCTGTAATCAACTCTCTCAGAACCACCATTGACAACTGTTACATAACTCATTTCTCCTCGGACGGAATCCTGGTCCAAGGCGGCCACGAGACCTACATCAGAAACTCATTTCTCGGCCAGCACATCACCGCCGGAGGAGATTCGGGCGAGAGGAACTTCTCCGGCACCGGAATAAGTCTCCTAGGCAATGACAACGCCGTCACAGATGTTGTAATATTTTCGGCTAATGTCGGAATATTGGTCGGAGGCCAAGCTAATGTGCTCAATGGAGTGCACTGCTATAACAAAGCAGTAGGGTTTGGGGGAACCGGGATATACTTAAGACTGCCTGGTTTGACCCAAACCAGAATTGTGAATTCTTACTTGGATTACACGGGAATTGTGGCTGAAGATCCGGTTCAGCTTCATATTTCCAATTCGTTCTTCCTTGGAGATGCTTTTGTTACATTAAAATCAGTGAAAGGGATTGTTAATGGAGTCAATATTGTTGACAATATGTTCACTGGTTTCAACAAAGGAGTAGATATTGTTCAATTGGACCAGAGAAATGGGGTTTTCAAGTCCATTGATCAGGTGGTCGTTGATAGGAATAGTGCCCGAGGCATGAACGTGCGATCGACGGTGGCAAGAGCGTCGGTTGAAAGGAACGGGACATCGTGGACGTTTGATTTTTCTACCGTTCTCCTATTTCCCGATCTGATCCGGCATGCACAATATTCGCTGAGCTCTACAGGCCAAACATTTCCAAACCATGTCCTTCGAAATGTCTCCGGAAATTGTGTGGTAATAGAGTCGGATGTTGCTGCTCCGGCAACCATCTTTGTGACCGTGGATCAAACAAATTGAATCAATAACTATTTTATGTTTAAACTTTTACCGAGCATTTGAACTCTTTGTTCTACTTATTTATTTATTTTCGTGGATCATAATTATGTCGTTGAGTTTGGGGTAAATGGTAGGCTGTGGGGTTGTATATGTCTATGATGTTCATGGTCCACTTGTCTGTAAATAGGGGATGGGATTTTTGAGTTTTAATTTAAAATAGATTTAATTTCGGATTAAATTTAAACTTAATCATATCATAAATTCGATCTGAATCATATCTCAGTCAAATTTGACATAAAATTTTGAACCAGATTATGTTTAAGTGCACATCAATTTTTTGTAAATTAAAAAATAATCAATTTGGGTCCGTTTTAGTGCTTAAAATATAAGAGAGAAGAATAAAATGTGAATGTAGTGATTTTGTTCACACCTGCATGAATTTGACTAACAGGCTCTATGGGTTGTAGGTAAAAGGATGAGATCATGGGTTTGACCGCAACTTGTTATTTCCAGGAAGCATCCTCTCTCTCTCTCTAGAACCCAGAAGAGTTGCTGAGGAAAAGACTGGATCAACGGTTGGGAAGCCTGAATCAGAAATCTATTATAATATATGCGGATCGGTTTTAGTAAACTCTATGCTTTCTTTTCCAACAACAACTTCAGTTTTATCTTCACTATGTCAAGCAGCACCGGCAATGGCGGCCCCGATCAGACTCTTCTCAGCTCCAACGCGCAAAAAGCCACGACGAAGCACGTAAAGAAGAGGTCGAGGGCTTCGAAGAAGACGCCCAGAACCCTCCTCCACGCCAGCCCCGCCAACTTCAGAGCCTTGGTACAGCAATTCAGTGGCTTTCAGGCCCTCTCCTCTCCAGTTTCAGTGCAGCGGGATCCGGTCTACTTGAGCTTCCGAGGCACTAAACAAGGCCTGCTTCAGACGCCTCGTGGTTCTGCCAACGATTACCGAACTCACCATCACCATCTTCATTCCCAGATCTCTGCTAATAACAAGGTGCAGGTTGAAGAAGACGGGTTGCTTCTCCCAGATTATTATGACTATTATTCTCTGAACCAGCTGAGTTTGGTTCCTTTCTCAGATGAATTTATTGTTTTTTCACTTCTGAGAGACTCCGAGAGTTTCCGCAACACATAAATGGAGAAAAATTAAACAATTTATAAATTTCTTATCAATAAGTCTGTACATATTTGATATGGATGTCACATAAATTCAATTTCGCCGGCCGACGAGCCCCCGCCGGGATTAGCATTCGTAGGTAGAGCATAGTTCCATCCCTGGCTATTTGCATAAGATGGGACGATCATGGCTTGTGTCTGAAATAAAGACTTGGCTAGCTTTATTCTCTCCTTTAACCTTCTCCAATGACTCTTGCCATCACTCTCGACTTCTTCTTCTTCGTCCGATTTTCTTGTTCGAGAACTCGTCACAAATAGAACGAGAGAGACCGTAGTGGTTGCAGCAGATAGTGCATAGAGCCCCCAAAAGCTTTCCACTTGCAATCTTTCCGACTCCAATGTCGTCGCGTTGTTTGAACATTTTCCGGACTGTGTCAGCCATTTCTTCTCGATCGACCTCAAAGTTCCCTCCTCGGAGAGTTTAAGAATGGCCTGTGAAACATCCTTGGCTAACGGAGAACCTTTCTGAAAAACCTGCCACGAATATCTTATTGAGAAATACACTCGTAGAGAAATAAAGATGATTCGTAAAGATCTTTAAGAAAGAAAACGATTATCTCAATTTAATCATCAGTGACTTGAGATAATTTAATCTTACAAAGCCGAGTCCTCCAAATCTGTAGGTGGCTGTGCTTGAGGTGTATCCACTGCAGTATTTGCTGAGGAAAACTTTCTCATACGGGAGCTCCAAAAAAGCAGCTGATATGTCCCTATTGTTGAACTTGTCTTTGTATTCGTCTTCGTTTTTTATCGTCACGATGTTTTCGGGCGAGAAATCGAGCACCTCCTGCAAATAGTTTTTCACGAAAGAGTCGGCATCACACCCGACTTTTAGTTTGTTTGCCTTGAGCCAATTTATGCTCGGAGCCGGCTCCAGCTGTTGCACGGTCAGGATCGACGAAAGACTCGCCGTGTAGCTCGATACCAAGACGAACACGACGAAGAGCCACACTATCACCACAACCCGAGTCAAGTTGTTCTTCACCTCCTCCTCTGCAATTTCCAGATCGATACTTAAAAAACAGTTTTCTACGAAGAAATCTATTAAATTAGTATCTATATTTTGAAAAATTACTAACTGTTCTAAAAAATCTAAAGGAATTTTTAACGTTTCGATCCCACTTACTTTGCGCGAAGAACAAGGATAAGCAACTAAACCAAATGGTGTTGCTAATTTGATTCTTCCCTCTGAATGCAGAATTAGATGGATGCTCTAAGAACCAGACTGCAAGCATGGTGTACACCATAACTAGGCTGGTTGCCAACCACATTTTCCAAGTAAATGGCCTGAAAAACAACCATCCCGACCCTCGTTGCTTGGCCGGAACAATCATTGTCAATCCCGATTCCGTGTACGGCTGGCTGAACTCCACAACTTTGGATCGATTGTAGAGAATCGTAATATCGCCAACACAAGCATCATAAGTCTGCGATGAATCCGATTCGAACCAAAAATTACTCCTCACAAAATATAGCTAAAAGTGTTTCGAATAATGCAATTTTAAACATGAGTTGCTACCTTGTTAGCGACCAGTTTGATCAGCTCATCGTATTCGACATCAATAGCCTCGAACTCGAACTCGAGTGCATAGCCCAAATCATGTACAATAGTTTCAAAAACTTCTATGCAAAAACCATCATATCGTCGGGTCGGATCGTTGCTGTCTATTATGTTAACGAAATTCTCGAATGCTGGGGCTTTCGGAACCACGATTTTCATCGGTTTTCCGTTCCCGGGTAAGATCCAGCCTCGAGGAGACTGCTGTCGATCTCCTGGCCAAGTCACCGGCCCGGAAAAACCGTTCCCGCTTTCATTCTCTCTACCATGTTCCCAAAATCCTTTTTTGGGTGTCCAAAAGTCCAATTCTTTGTATCTTTTACCCACAACATTCACGATTCTGAACGTAGGATCATGAGATAGCATGCCTTCTTCAAATTGTATCTTCCCACTTAGACCATGGAAGTCACTCTGTTTCATATTTTTCAACAAAATTTCAGAATCACCCTTTTTCTCTGCTGCTTCGGCTATCATTCGCATACTATCGTAAGCTCTCAAAGCATGAAATCCCGGGTCATGATTATCCTCTTCTCGATATGCATGTATGAAGCGCTGTCGAAATTCCGAGTAGAATTGTTTATAGGAATCACTATCTTCTGAATAGAAGTTTCTAATTCCTAAAGCACCTTCCATTGATGCAATAACCGTGTTATTAACCGTGTCTAGTAAATCGGCAACATCAGATGAAAGAATCCACGCAGATTCCCTCTGTACGAGTCCGATTTTCTTAGCTACATCGAAAAGATCAATCGCCATGTCGATTGATAAGTGAAGAACGATAAAAACACGCGATTGAGTTGAGGAAAGCTTTATAAGCTCATCCTTAAGAAACCCTTTTGGATCAGGCAGAGAATAAAATGGTGGAAGGCCTAAATGGTGCTCGATCTCGATACCGAAAGGCCGAAGAGCCTCGGATAAGAGAGTTAACCGTCCTGAATTACTGCCGTAAACACCGGTCTCGTAAATCGCGATCACCCTTCTCCAATCATAGAAGCTTATCAAGTCTGCAATACATTTCATCTCGGGAAAATGATCTGTTGCCATGCTTATCAAGAACGGCCACTGGAGAGGGATAAGTGCAGGCCTTATGGATACGGCTGAAAATGAAACAACCGGAATTCCCGACATGTTTCCGACATCTGCTACTAGAGTTGCTTCATCCCATCTGTGCATGCCTACTATAACGTCCACTTTCTGTTCTTTAATTCTCGTTTCAGCTGCAAAGAAGAAAGAAATTCATAATCTTTGAGAAAACCGTGGTATGAAATGAAGAACCGGAAAAAGAAGGGTTTTGAAATTTTTACAATTTTAAAGAAAGAACAATTCGCGAATTATCATAAAACTTTAGAATTATCATTTTACTAACCAGATAACGCAACCATGAAAGGGTCTCCTCCATTGTTTTGAAAAGCAAGGGATAGCCTCTGAGAGTTTGAGTTGTTGTTGAAGCTTTCCACTGCGATTTCCATGGCGATTTTCTCTTCTTTCCCAATTCGCGAATCTTCATCAATAATCGCGTTGATGATGGTATATTCTCGGACATTTTCTGCAGCTTCCCCAGAAGAAATAAGGAGAAAGATGATGAAAACAGGAAACAATAACAGTCTTAACACCATAGATTCTTGCTCCTCAGATTCGTGAAGGACGAATCTTCAAAATTGAGAATAAAGAACACGCAGCAGTACAATGAATATGTATAAACACAGCTGAGGCTCAGAAATGATGAATAAGAAAGGAATCGATATGAATAATTTACGTGTGGAAGTGTTAATGCTTGAGCCAAGCTTGTAATTTGGCAGACGCAGCGATGACTTTTCTTCGTCTACAGCGAGATTCAGTCAAGGAAATGTCGACGTTGACCGAGGAAGATGCAGCGAAGCTCATTTTTGAAAATAGCGACAAGGTCAATATTAACAAATCGCTTTTAAGGTTGTTCAGGGAAATTCATCAACTAGAATTACATAATTTTAATATTCTTTTTAGAATAAATTTTAAATACTTTTTTTGTTTTTGGTGGTATTTTTATACACCAAATACGATTTCGTTGGATCTTTTTGAACACGATCTATAGTGGAAAAGTATTGTCACTCGTAGTAAAATAACACGCAGAAAGAAAGACGGATATTCAAAATCCTCAATCATCACGAGCCAACGAAAATACAACGGCGATCCGATGGTTCAGCTCGTCGCCAGAATGACTCAACTGTTAACCTCTATCGAAGCCAAGACACAAGTTATCGACATGGACCGGAAGAATAGCTCACGGAATCTGACTCTTCGAACAAGAATCGCAACAGTACCGATACCAGAAACCAACATTAGAACATCCGATCTAACTATGGCAACGGAAATATACTCTACATGAATCTCAACTAATCACGACATGCGATTTACTAAGCATTGAGCGATCCAAATTATGAGCATTTCACCTACTGAACAATCTTTGATATATATAGTTTTTATAAGTTTTAATCTTATAAGAATTTAGTTTAAAGTCCACGCCAAATTCAGCATCCAAAATTTATATTCAATTTGGGTACCTATGTGTTAAATAAGAACGTACACTTGATGGGCCACTTCATCTTCAACATAGAAGGCACTCTCACTAATTGGACCAAGCACAACTTAGGCGATAATCACTATCACAGAATATCGCCACAGCAGAAGGCATGGATTAAGCTGTCAAATTGCACATTTTCTACTATTTTCAGTAGTCCAAGATCACATCTCCTTGCCATTTAAAGCTGGCATCTTTTTACTCCCATTTGGAAAAAAAACTATAATTTGATGAAAACTTCCATTAATTTATAGCGCCAACTGCTTATTATGTAATGAAATATGGAGGAAAAAAAACACAGACTTGTCTTTCACATGAGCATATGGGCATATGCTAGTTTCTTAGAACGCAAGCGCTTAGCTGGGGAAGATAGAAAACCTTCCCATTTGTTCATTTAACGCATGTGTAAAATTTACATTAACGCCATTGACGTTGGATTCCTCAACACATGCAGATCGACTTTACGTCGAGGTTGACGTGGGTCGTAAGCAACTTCGTTTACTTGAACTTCGATTTTAACGCTCGAGTGTTTTACGAAACGAAGAACAATTCTCGATCTTGATTTATCAGAAGTTATAGCGTCAATTTTTCTCGATCTTGATAAGTCAAAGCTAGTTAGCTAGATCAAACCTAGATGCATGCTGCAGTTATAAGAAGGAGCCATTGTTGTTGTTTCTTTTCATCATATTCTAACTATCTGCTTGAGAATTTTCATCTTGGTAAGATGAGGATCTCTCTCATTTTCTTCTTTCTTATTCTAGCTTTAACTCTGCAAATCCAACATGGGAAGGCGCGTATAGTGAGAGAGAGTTCAAGTCTTTTATCGGACGGTGTGGATGAAGGCATGAAGGTGACTGAATTTGATCGACTGAATCCAATCCAAACGACTGTTAACTGCGAGCCTGTTTATGGCTTTCTTCCTTGCACGCCACTTCTGTGGGGGCAACTGTTCATGATCGTGGTCTATGAGTTCCTGCTTTCTGCTGGAGAAACCTATGTTTCGAGAGGGTCTGGTTTGTTCTTTTCTTTGTTTGGAACTGGACTTTTTGGGGCTAGTTTGTTTCAAGTTCTTGGGACGATTCCTCAAGTGGCTTTGGTTCTTGGTAAACTTCTCTTACTGTGATTTTCATTATGTTATTTTAGGTTTTCTAAATATTTGAGCTCTATGTTCTGAATATTTGTTTTTTCTAGTCTCTCGATAAGAGAATATAAATGATTGAACTATCTTTACTCCTACAATCTTCATTGGCAAGTTCGATCTTTTATAAATAACAGTTAATTTGTCATCTCTTTCGGCAGCTTTTGTGAAAATTTTGAGACTGTTTGATTGGATATATGGAGAATTTGACATGACTAAAAAGATGGCGTTAGTAATATTCACTTCTTCACGCAGTAAATGGAATCACTGCAAGCTCAAGCAGCATTGAAACAGCAGCTGCAATGGGGATGGCAATGCTCACAGGCTCTTCAATAGTGACTCTTACCATAACCTGGGCTTTCGTTGTTATTTTCGGCGCACACGATCTCTCTTCGTCCCCGAATTCCGAAACCAAAAAACCATTCAGTCTCAGCGGTATTAATCCTCTCTCTCCATGCATTTTAACCAAGAACACATGACATCAATTTGAAAATTTTATGTCCAGGTTATGGTGTGAGAACTGATGAGGATACAAAGCTCACTGCCAGATTCATGCTGGTGTCTTTAATCCCATTTCTCATTCTTCAACTCGCGAGAGTCGTTAGTTCGTCTCGGGGGCAACATATAGTCGTGTTGGTTACGCTTATTATAACTATCGTTTTTGTAGTTCTTTCATCGATTTACCAGGTATGATCGGAACATCCTTGTCGGCTCACTTCGGCCTTCAAAAAATATGCATAAAAACTTGTTTATGGTCCAAGTTCAGGTGTTTAGGCCATGGATGCAGAGGAGAAGGCTTGAATATTTAATGCATAGATACATAGGTAACAATATTTTGCTCGGTCTTCATGTCGGGGGAGGTCTAGTTGATGTTTCGACGGTGAAAGAGTGAGAAATTGGATTTGGATTGAGTTTAATTTAGCCGCGTTTCGACTGAAAATTAATCATTTTTTTTGTTTTTTTTTGTTTATTGGTAGGTTGTTCCATAATCTAGACCTCAACCAGAAATCTGTGATATCAGCTGCGGAACTAAGAGCTCTCATTTTTGGGGTGCTATTGGAAGCAAAAGGTTTGGATTCAGATAATTATGTCGAAAAAGTGATGGAGTTCTTCGAAAGTTCCGAAAATTCGAACATAAACGAGACGGAGTTCATTAGTGGAATACAAAAATGGGTGAATGACGCTAATCTCATGACTAGTAATGGAGTGAAGACCATAATCAGCGGCAATTCAGAGGTAAGAACTAAACCCTTTCGTTTTCTTCACCACTGGATCATGTCTTGAGTGCCATTGCAGGCACAACCAGAAGAACAGCAAGCTCTAATTTCCACTCAAAATGGGAGAAAAACTAGCAAAAGAGAGTGGTTTAATTACATCAAGGCTGTGTTTTTGGTGACTTTAGGAACCACGATGTCGGTCGTCCTCGCAAGGCCGCTCATGAAAACGCTCCAACAATTCTCGACCTCGGCAACTGTCCCTTCGTTCTTCGCCTCTTACGTGCTCATTCCGTTGGCTTTGAATTCAAGACAAGCGTTGAAAGCTTTTGCTTCGGCGAAACATAAAACCGAGAACGCCATTTCTTTGACATTTTCCGAGGTCATTTCATTTTCATTCTTAATTACACAATTCTCGAATAAAAAACTGACAGGTTTTTTTTCTTGCAGATGTACAATGCGGTTTACATGAAGAATTTGATGAGTTTGATGTCCTTTTTGGCGATAGTTTATGCGCGAGATATATCGTGGGATGTTTCGGCCGAAGTTTTGGTAGTTCTCGTCATTTGCGTTGTGAAGAGTTTCCTAACAAGTTTTTGCCGCACGTTTCCTGTTTGGACGAGTTTTATTGCTTTGGCTTTGTACCCTCTATCTCTCTTCCTGCTTTACATTCTCACCTCCATTCTTGGATGGTCCTAAGTTTCAAAGATGTCGGTTTATTCTTTCTTTTTTCTTTCGTATTACCGGTTTGGTTTGAAAAAACCGAGCGTTGATTTAACTCGTACGAAAATTGCAAAATACGATGATCGATGTCCGGTCTTTATGGTATCTTATAACATACAAATCTACTAGTTCTTGGCTCTATTTCACCCTTCAATATCGAAAACGTCATTGCATTTAGAGTTGAAAGAAATCTACTAGGTGGCTTAGAGTAGGAGAATGGAGAGGCTACGCAGGCTATCTTCTGCAGTCTCGGTTGCATGGGCCATGTTGAGGAGGTCGAGTCTCTGGGCGACGAGCCTCAAAGCTCTTTCGAATCTGCTGCTACTGCGTCGCTCTGAAACTGGCTCAGAGTTGAACGCAATCTGAACCAGCTGGAAGAAGAAAAGCCTCGTCGATTGAGCCATGTCTAGGTAGGCTCCTCGGAGAAATCTGAATCTGAAGGCCAGCTTTAGAACGAACGGCCACACCAAGGTCACCGCTATTGGCCTGCAGCTTCCATGGGAGGGGGTAAAGAGCTTTACCTTGGCTAAAATCACAAAGTGTAGAACCATCTATGCCAGAAGAAGGAGAAGAAGAAGAAGGTTTTTTCAGTGGGAGCTTTTGGCAAGAAGGGAACTTTCCTTTTTCTATTAATGCAATTCCTTAAATTATCAAACACATTATAAATGGAATTTTAACTCTTTCCTCAAATATTTGTTTATTATTTCGTATATCATAATTATTAAATAGGTTAAAAAATTTAAAAGATTGAATTTTACAATAATTACAATATACAATCTGTTATCATATTTTCAATTAATTTTAATGATATTATCACACAATGAGTTAAATAAAAATATAAATTTATTATTATATATTTTTTATTTTTCAAAATTATTAAAAACATCTAATTAGATGAACCGACATCTTATAATTAAAAATAATAATGCATGATGATAAAATGTTCATTGTAATTACAATCAAATTTAATTTTCTACACTAACGAAGTCATGCTTTTATTCAATTTTCTTTTTACGATGATTTAAATATTAAAGCATATTACGATGATAATTACGTTACTTAAGTTAGAATTGAACATACTTCGAGCAGAGTTGACTGTGTTCGGCCAAATGTACACATTTTTTGACGGTTCAGATGACAAAAAGGTTAAATCATTCGATCTGAACCGAGTAAATAACGTCAGACAGAGCCACGGTCCTGGTCGGACGACAATAAGGAAGCTTCTACGAAATTTCAGGGTCTGTCTTCACCCTAAATCGCTACGACACTGTTTTTGAATTATATTATCCATCTTTTAATTATATTATTGCATAAAACTTAAATAATATATATTATTTATGATGCAAGTAAAATCAAAATCAAGCCAAAATAGTTCCTCAAGTCCAACTATAAAATTTCTCTTCCCCATATTCGGCTCCATTTTTGAAAACCGGAAAGTTGCTTGTACGATTGGATTTTCATCCGAAACCGAACGAAACTGATAAATGATCGGCCAATGTGCATAACCAAACGGAATCAAGGAACCGAACCAGAACAGACACATTTGATCTGACAACGGTCGATTTTACATCTTTATCAATTTTTAAAGGTTCTGTGTTATGGAGATCTTTCTTACTCCAATTCATTACTCTACTCAAATACCCCTCTCTATCCTTTTAACGAAACAAAATCCAAACGATTTATTCATCACGGTAATCTATCACAGGTTTCCACTCTCAATCTCCGGCTACATAGTCGTTTGCATAAACTCGAGCAAGAAACAATCACGTAGAGGAAGGTCTCCCCTTGGAGGCACCTTCTTTCTTATTAACATAAATGGAGGGTTCATTTTCTCATTTGAATCTTGATATCAAGAACATGTCCCTCACCGGTTAGCTCTCGTTGTCCCTTATAACTTGGTGCCTCCAAATTGACCGAGTCACAACGTCACTTAAAAGCTCGGAGGGGATCGTTCGGATCGATCTCGACAAGAAGAGGGAGATCAATAGGCAAAGTTTCAAGACTTATATTGACTTCCCTTAACTCCTCAACAAGCGCCTCGAACACAATTCTGTTTCCACTTTCAGTGAGGTGCAATCCATCCCTGCATCACAGATGAAAAACAAAGATCCTTGAAAACAACAATTATAACTATAATTTGGTCTAAACCCCTTTACTTTCCGAGCAAATACCTCAAACAAGCACTTTCCCAAGACGATACATTTTGCATCTTTGTCCATATATCGATAACGGCCGTCCCGCCTTCTTTAGCAACTTCGATGCATGCTTTGGCGTAAGCTCCGGCCGCTTTATTCGTTCTCTCGGGTAGATTATACGGATTTTCAACATATGGATGTCTGCAAATTATATCTCATATCATCACTTCCAACTTCCACTAACCCATCATCTCAGAATTAGAGGCTAGAAAAAATTAAGGAGGCTTACTTTAGTCGTCCCTCTTCATCAATGGGAGGTGGTGTTATAAGCACAATGTGAGTTGAAGGCCATCTCTTCTGAAATACAGAAAAAGCAAGAGTTTTATAATCACCGTTAAAGTAATGATATAAAACGATTTGAAAAGATGTAAACTAGACTTCAAAATCCAAGATATAGAAAGAACACAATCTCAGTTCAATTATTCAAATTGTGCACCCAAACAAGTTCCACCAAAACTCGTCCTCAAAGTATTCCATTTACCATTTCGAAGGCAGGAGCAGAAGTTTGATGATTGGTAAGAAATAAAAATAAATAAATAAATAAGAATCACCCATCCATCTGCTGTTAATATCTCATCATCTCAGATGAACAGCCAAGTTTAAGAGACCTAAAAAACCTTCATGTTCCGGTCACTAAGTCAAAGACAGTAAATGTGAAAGTAATTTTCTGAAACTCCTAGAGTATACGCTAATAAATTGAGAAAGTTAAGGCTGCTTCGGATGATAGTTTTTGTTGCAAAATAGCATCCGTTTTCGTGTCAATGAAAGCTGTTCTCTGTCCAGGTCTTAACATATCTTAAAAATGACATCAGTGAACATTTGTTAGAATGGTACTCACCTTGAGAAATGAGATAATGGCGTGAAGATTTTGCTTGTATTCCAGCAAAGGCACGTGTTGAAAGGCAGCGTATCGCTCCGGAAGACAAGCGTCGTTGGCCCCAAAGAAAACGGTCACGGCGAGGGGCTCGGCATATTCGCCACCGCCAAGGGTTTCTTCCGCCGCAGGAAAAGCTTTCTCCACCACCTTCACCGCCCATCTCGTGTTGTACCCGCTGTAGCCTCTAAGCACCACATCGCCCTGCACCGTACAATCCACAACAGCGAGCCCAGAATCAGATTTGGGCCAAAACGACGAGAGATTCGATCGAGCCATGGAATAGTACCGTGCGAGAGAAATGGTGGGCGAGAGCGGCGCCCCAACCTCCGTCCCCGAATGACTCCTCCGTAATGGAATCACCAAAAAGATAAATCTTGGGCCTCATTCTTCGGCAAACTATCTCCTTTTCAGCACACTCTCTAACTTATTGAAATGCTTTGGCTTCCCACTACCATTCCAGTCTTTATGGAAGAACTCAGCGCCAGATTAACCTGCTTCTCCTGTGTCTCTTCTGTAGCCAAGTAAATGAGAGACTGCCTTTAAACGGTGCAACCGATCAATGGGCGTTCTATTCCAGAGAGAGAGAGAGAGAAAGAGAAAAGGATTTGGCTTTTGGCCTTTGGGTACTGTCAAAATCTGTTTTTGAGTTCAGATATTTGAGATTGACGAAGCACCTCCTTGGCAACCAATGGAGTTTAGGTAAGAAGACGAAATTTGCCTACAGAAAGTGTCTAATATACACTTTGATTAATAAATATTATGAATAAAGTAGGCATTTAAATGAAGATAAAAAATTAAAACTTCTGTTGCAGTTTTAGTCTTCTTCCACGAGTGCACAAAATCGCATGCACTTTCGTATCGATATTCCCACCTGATCCTATCAACTACAATAATGGAGTCACCTCGATAAACAATTAGAGGAGATCTACTCAATCTTCAGTTAGTTCATAAATAACAAATTTAAATCAAGAGCTCCTATTCAAAACATGCGTCATCACAGTATGAGAGTTTAATCATCTAATATTGAGGTTGCTTCTTGTGGTATCAGGTAAATATCTATCATGCTGAGTCCCTGTAATTAACCTTCTCACATGCTGTCGGGCCATGGTGTAAGGGCCCTGAGACAAGAGATTTCGCCTTTTCAGATCAAGAGTAGATCTACTGCACGCGACTCTAGTGCATGAACTGAGCAGGAAATACAAATAATATTACGTAGAATATCGTTTTTAGATATTGAAATGTTACGCCAACTACTCAAATTCCTAGGGGATTCCAGTTACTTTGATTTCAGGGTGTCGATTTAGAGCTCCTCCCTTGCATTGTAGTTGAAAGCAATTAAAATTTAGAAAAAATCAGTTTTAAGATAGGAAAAAAAATAAAATATGAAATAGAAAAAAATTTATGAACTCTTATCATTATTTTGATTTCGTTGAACTACTATACATAATACAAAAGTGATACAAAAGTGACATAAATAATTTTAAAAATAAAATTAAATAAAATATTAACTCTTAGACTCTTTATTTCTAAAATTCTCATAATAATTTCTGATATTTCGTTACTAAAATGATTATAACTTCTTCCACATGGCTTTGAATGATCTGAAACTTGAACCAATGAAAATTAGAAATTCGAGTCATAGAAATTCATAAGTCAGACATTAAATTTAATGACTGTTTGCTATTCCAAAAGTCAGTCAAAATTTGTCTTAAAAAACTAATTTGTTTTAATTATCATTTATTTAATTGAGTTTAATGTTGTAGTAGCCGATGAAAGGGTAGTTCGGAACGATATCAGACATGTTTAGGACCAAAGAAGGGAAAGATTTTTGCAAGATGAGAGTTGCAAGCCCTGCTCCAAAACTGTCTGGTTAGGGTTATGCTGTGTTCCTCATTCTTGTATAGCTCATTTAGTCCTCTTAGCTCTCCAAGTACCTGAATGAGCCGTCAAAGACTTAGATTATTTTGGTGAGGCTTATGCAATTTTGTACATCTAGTTAACTAGAGGACATGCACATATAATATGCATTTAAACGCACCCATGGGTCGCATCATTTGTGTCAGGTAGGGATGAACAAAACTCGATCAAAACCGTAAACCAGACTGTGACTGTCGGTTTTAATCCGATCTTGATTCTAATTTTTAAAAAAATCGTGATTTATCAGCCGGTGCCGATTTTTAAAAATAAAAATTTGTGAAACTGGAACTGCAATTGTGAGTCAAAAAAATTCTAAAATCGAGTAAAATCCGGCGAAAACCCAAATAAAATCTGATATAAATTATATAATTAGTTATAGACTCATCTAATTACTTAAAACACGACTCAAATATAATAAAATTATGTATTTTAATGTTACATTTTATTTTTTAAAATATAAAATAAAACTGAGTTAAAATCGGGATAGAACCGGAACCGTTGGTTCCGGTGCCAGTTCCAAAAATTTACAATTGTGAGTTCAAGTTCTAGTTCTATTTCGAGATAAAATTAGGTCGAACCAGCCCGTGCCCACTCTAGTATAAGGTTAGGTCGGTTAAAAAATATTTTTTGTATTTGGTTCAGTTTTCAATATTTTTATTGTTATTTATAATAGAAAATTCTAATTTATATTTATTTTTAAATTTTTAAAATAAAAATAATAGAAATTTAATTAAAATACATATTATTTTAATATTTTAAATGAAAATATTATAACTTAAAACAAATTGAAAAATCAAAATAGGTAAACTCGACGCGCTAAGTTTTTTCAAGCTCGGGTCGTTTGCTATCTCTACCTCAAACTGAATTCATTTGTGAAAATAGAGGGTCTTAATTAAATGAATCTTTAATGTGGGGTCACAATATGACTCATTGGATTAACAAATAAAATAACGGAATAATATTCAAAACGACATTTTAAAATGTCGTGCAACTGCCACAATGACATAATGACTGAAAAATATTGACATCAATTCATTGGTAACGTCATTACTAAGCATAAGAGATTCCAAAAGATTGAAATTCTACGTCTTTTTCCAGGAAACCCGAAGTGGAGAGGGATAGAAAATAGAATATCCAGCCTCTTGCTTTCCGCCTGCTTCTTTGACTCCCTTAATTAAATACACAGCAGGGTTTAGCTAGGTTTTCAAATTTTATGATACAAAGCCAGCTACTTTCCAGTGAAATCAAACTGGAATCTCTCCTTTGTGATGGAGCTGTATAAGAACAATTACACCGGGCATTCTCATTTCCCATCAAATCTTTGGTTTTTTTAGCTATTTTTTAGGGTTTAATGCAGAAATAAACACACTTGGGAGACTCTAGGGCTACTAAGTGATGATTGGAACTAAAAAAAAGAAGACTTTACAGTCAAGTTAATGATTTTTTAATGGGGATTGACAGTTTAAATTTCTGAGAAGTTGCTTCTGAGTTTCCCAGAGTGGGGACGTACAGCGGATATGACGAC
This sequence comes from Begonia fuchsioides, assembly GCA_003255005.1. Lineage (NCBI taxonomy): Eukaryota > Viridiplantae > Streptophyta > Magnoliopsida > Cucurbitales > Begoniaceae > Begonia > Begonia fuchsioides. The sequence goes on from QAOC01001185.1 coordinate 59,623, forward strand.
TCTGTGAGGAAAGGTGTGGGGCCAATCCAGCCATTAAAATATTCTTGGGGGCCAATTCAACCATTAAAATATTCTTTCTTATCTTGCCTAGATTGCTTTCCGAGTTAGATCGATGAAAGGCAACAGCTATATTTCCTCCGCGTCTCTCTCTCTTTCTCTCAACTCTCTCTATTCTATATATACTCGCCATTTTCCTTCATCTTTCACCGCTTAGTTTCGCCAAGAAAATCTGTTTTGAATTTTCTTAAACATGACGGTAAGCTTCTCTATCTTTCTCGATCTTTCCTTCGTCTGTTCTTTAAGCATGAATATCAGAAACTGAACGTTAAAAATCCGTGATATAGAGAAACATGCAGCTATGATTGCGAAGACAATAACTCTGCCTTTTCTTTACGCTGCAGATTGTAGAGATGAGAGTTCACATGGACTGCGCAGGTTGCGAAACCAAGATCAGAAAATCTCTTCAAAAGCTCAAAGGTTCGTAAAGATCAAATCAACCCACAAAAAAACTTGAAACTATTTCTCCAAATCAAGTAATGGTGTGGTGACAACATGCAGGTGTGGATGAAATCGACATAGATTTGAGCTTGCAGAAGGTGACAGTGATGGGGTGGGCAAGCAAAGACAAGGTTCTTAAAGCAGTAAGAAGAACAGGAAGAATAGCAGAGTTCTGGCCATACCCTTATCACCATGAATATCATAGCTTCGTCAATCAGTACCAGCAGAGCCATTACGGTCATCAGATTCATACATTTGAAGCAGTTCCAAGCTCTTATAACTACAGAAAACATGGTTACAGTGGTTCCGATTATGGATATTATCATCAAGCTCCTTATTCAACTCTCATCGATGAGAAGTCTGAAGCGCTGTTCAGTGACGAGAATCCCCATGCTTGTTCGATAATGTAGTTTTTTTTCTTCTGGAGAATATGTTTTCTTATTGTAATCAAGTTTGGAAATATAAAAGAATGAATTATGATGTTGTTTAGTTTTATTCCAGTCGCATCGATGAACCATAGAACCATTAGGGGAGACAGGCAAATGAATGTAGTAGATTGAAAAGAGGATAGGAGAGAGAGAGGGAGTGGTAGAAAGTCTTCTTCTCTTGCTTTCGATTCTATTTTAAATATTATCACGAATAGTTTGATTATTGATTTCTTTGTTTCAATATGAACTAATACATTTTTTTTGGTATTTAAACTTGTCATATTAAACTTTTTTTTGCTATTTTTGAATTATTATTTTTTACATTGATTAAAAACTACATGTTCTTCAATGAATAATATTTTGTGTAGGAGGACGAATAATTTCCCATAATCTAATTAATTGAAAATCGATAAAAATAAAAGATTGACAAACATTTGTGGAATTTAAATTGATTAAAAATCGTTAGATTTGATTTCCATGACAATGATTATAATGTGTTTAATTTATTTTGTTTGTTTGGAAAACATAATTGATACACGGTTAATGCCTTTTATTATCGTTATATATGAGTTTTGTGAATTTAGTATCATATGTTAAGCTCTAAATTTAATCCAAAAATGTAACGAAAATAATATTATAGCTACCCATTTGGACATGAGAATATAGTTACCCTTTTCTTGTCTAATTTCAATTTAAAAAAGATTTATTTTCATTGGAATTAAATAATATGTTTTAAGTATTTAAAATATTCATTTGACTTTCTTTCCAAGACTTGAATTTTGAGTCGAATGCCACGTGAAGCAAATCATTGGAAATAAGACCTGAAGTTGTTACCAATAATTTCATTTTTAATCTACCAAATAATTTCATTTTTGAGGAATTTTGGAGCTTAGCTTTTCACATTCACTACATGTTTGACCAATTTATATATCAATCATGCCCATTCAATAATTTCAACGTCTAGACTTTATGACCTCTGCACATTTCATTCATTTAACCTAAATTACAAAGTTTAATTTTGATTTAATTATAAGTAGTTATACCATGCACAATTCTTGTGTTTAGTGCATCTCATCTAATTTAATTATAAATTAGTCGACTGTATTTTTTTACATTAATCCACAAATTTTCTTACTTGGCCTTTATATTTGATTCTACTAACACCAAGTAAATAAATAACAGCAAAAAAGATTTTATTGATAAATGATCCAATTTAACCTAAGTAAATAAATAAAAGAAAAAAAAACCCTAGACGCGTTCCAATTTGATTTCATTTTCATTTTTAAATGGTTCTGATAGTCATTTTTAAGTGACGTTCTGATAGTTATTTTTCGAGCCTATCGAGCCAGCTCGCGAGCTGGCTTGCGAGCCGGATCGGTTGGCTCGGTGTTGTCGAGCTCACGAGCCAGCTCGAGCGAGCCGACATGCCGGGCTCGGTATGGGCTCGAGCTCCGACTTGAGCTAGGCTCGACTCTGCACTATAGCAAAACGAGTCGGGCTCGGACTGCTACAGTGTCGAGCCGGCTCGCTCGAATTTCAGCATTATTCTATACAATCGAAATACTTAGCTGATACAAAATACCTCTTGTTACAATAGTTAAAAAACAAAATTTACGAAGTATATTTTCTTGCACAAGCGATAAACTTTCCCTAACATTTTTGCAAAGAACTATAAATTATAAATTTATTTTTATCTCGCATTAGTTATTACTTACAACCTCAATGAGACTTTTAAGAAAATCAATATTAATGGCCTTCACTCGCCCGACGACGCTTCATAAGAAAGTCTCGCCGAAAATCCTCATCTCCGGTTCTAAATGGCCAGCCCGGCACCCCATAGATATAACTCTCCGGAAACTGATTCAGGTCTCCAAAAGCTTGCCTGTTTTTCCGGCGACCGGCGCCGACTGGGACGTTTCGGAGGGAACCTCCGGCGGTCCAGAATCTCTGACAACCTTTGCAAAAATGTCTTGGCTGGTTAACGTTGTAGTTGTTGAAGTAACAAAACTTGGTCTCCATGCTCTTGCATCTCGGACATGGTATTATCTTTTCCGGCCTCTTAGCATCGGCTTTCATTTGTTCTTCGTTCTCTTGTCGGAATATGATCGTCTTCCCAAACAGCTTGATTCCTGCTTCATCTTTACTGCTTTCACAGACAACTTCCATGAGACGGAGTTTAGAGAGAGGTGGAGATGGTCTGGTATATTAGGGTTTACCCGTGTTTATATATGTTATAAAAAATGTATTTTTTAAAATTACAAAAGAAAACAAATTAAGTAAATTTGCTTGCACATCACAGCTCTTACGTCATCGCTCCATGATTATGAAAACAGGAATATATACCATTAAATAGTTACTTTTTCAAATGACTACAGAATGAAATAATTGTTAGTGACTAGAGACCGTTAGATCTTAGTGGAAATTAAATGATGAGAGTTTGCGAACAAGTGAACACGAAGACCAAAGATAGATCCTTGCCCACCTGAGTTAGCGTCGAATTTATTTATTTATTTATTTATTTTTTACTTTAAGAAAATAAAAAAGAAGGAATCTTTTTTGTCGTAGTTTACGTGAAAGTGTTTCTTTTCTTTCACTTTTGTCAAGTTTAAAAGAAATGCAAGGGGAAAGAGAACACTTTCATTGCCTTTACATGGAAAGAGATGCCTTTTTCTTTTTCCACTAAAAATTATCTCACAATTTAAATCCCAAAATGGTTTTAAATGATAAATAATTTTAAAGCAATATTTTTATAATTACTATTTGCACGATAAAGAAAAGTATATACAAATTATATCGAGTGGACGATCGATGTGTAAGCTTTTAGTTACTCGCGTTAATTCTTGAATACTCGATTGTTTATTAGTCTTTAATTGAATAATTATAGCAAAAATATCAAATAATAGGCTATTATGAGGTGGTTGTTCTTTCATTCAAACGCATCGTATAAGCAATGAAAGCTTTCACTCACAATTATACCAAGTGAGAGTCGAACATGATTCTCTCTTCTTCTTTGGAACTCCATAATTTCGCTCAGCTTTTCTTAAATATAATCTATTAATTTAAATACAAATCTAGAACACCTTGAAACTAAGGTTATTTACAACATTATACCATAATCAATCTGACCAAAGCTTGTTTAATAACAACCAATCTCGCTAAATACTTCATTAATCACGTCCCAGTCATAATCCGAGTGTTAAATTGGAGACACTCCAATTGCTTTGAACTCTCATCAGACATGTAAGGAGGCGATCTGCTAAATGTGTCATAATCCGAGTCACGACAGAGTTCATTCGTGAAACCAGACTGTTCCGGGACCAACTGAAAAGACGGAAATGCAGTTTTTATGTTGTCATAAGATTCAATCGAATAAGGAAATTTCAATTTCAACTGGGATGCTTTGAAATCTGCAATAGGATGAAAATATATTTTCATATGCTCAAGCTTTGGAGAAAGTGGTAGGGATCGAAGCTCGAACTGTTCATCATTCTGCGCACGTGTCAACTTCAGATTCTGAAAACCATTGATGAAATATTCATATTCATCATTTTTCGGACAGTCTTGGGCACATGATTCCTGGATCTTTGTAAAATCAAAACCATTTTCAGATTCCGATTCGACCGTGTTAAGTGCATCCTCATAATTGTCAGGCTCACTCTCAGCTTCATCGGATTGATTAGAGCTGGACTGTAATCGGTCGATTTTCATGTCACTAAACACGTTCATTCCACACTTATTTCGGAGATTAACAGCCCCTCGTTCGCGCACAATGAGGTTAGACTTAGCAATGGTCGTGTCGGAGCTTTCATTAGTACAAGTAGCTGCAGTCTTATGATCTAATATCTCAGCTTTTCCATTTTCAACAAAACTAACCTGTGGTCTGCACAATCAAATGTCACAAGCTCACGATACTAAAATTAGAAACTTACTAAGCTACTTATTAACAGATTATACCTGCCACTGAGATGTGATGCTGATACGCCATTCAACATTTCACCATTTTGACGCATTGATCTTCTTCTCTTCTCAATTTACAGTAAAAGTTAACCAGCCCAATAAGAATTATTCAGTGGAATTAACATATTAGAGGAGTAGTTAATAGTAATTAAATGTAGTTAATAGGAGTTCATTAGAAAGAGTTATTATTGGAAAAAGCGATAAATGAGTAGGAGGTAGAGAGCTCTCGAAGTCTCTTAAAATGTGTGTACGTGTTACGTTTTAGTGTGAATAATACATAGGATCCTTTCGGATCCTATCACAATCATTTGCATAACTAATAATTCTAATACCACCAGGAAGCCAAAACATAAACCTAAAAATTTCAACATATGGGACAATCTATAATACAAATATTCTAAGAAAGCCTACTCACAAACCTAAAAATTTCACACAAATGAGGCAACATAGTTGATTAACAAGACATAATACCTTGGTTTTATCAGCCTTTTTTTTCCTTTGGACCTTTGAAAGGTATGGTTTATAGAAGGTTGGTGATGATCTTTTGAAAATTGTTGGATCTGAATATCGTTTTAAACAAGATCCAGGACCCCCAAAATCAAATCTGAAAGCAAAAGATAGGAATCCACTCTTTTAAATACTAGTCATCTGGATAAAAGATAATAAAAGAATTAGATTTACTTGTCAAGCAAGTGAATACGTGGGGGATCACAGCATTCTTCATAAGAATCCATCAAAAAGCATGGAAAGTTGATGCTAAGAAGATGATTTTGATCATTTTGTAAACGAGGATGCCACTCACAACCTAAAACAATTGTTTATTTTAAAAAATTACTACGCATTGATAGAATACAATGCTTGAAAATATAGATTTAGGAGTATATGCAGGAATTTACAATCCAAAATGAAGCTAATTGAAAAAGTGCCATGGAAGGAATGAGAGTACTACCAGTGGTATAAGCAAAATGAATGTGGCTAGTTTGACCAAGAACTGCCTTCTCAACTATGGGCAGAGCAGCCTCTACAGCTCGGACCCGAATCTTCAAATTACGGCTTCTAAGCATTGTTTTTAACACTAGGTCGTGCAACCCATCAAAAACCTCTGCTGCAAAGCTGCAATTAATCAAAGTTCCTATTTCAGTAAATCTTATAATTAGTATTTTTTATAAGATAATATATAAATGAAACTGAGATGTCTAGCAAACAAAATCATTGTAAACATGGAAATTTCACTGAAGCGAAAGCCATTGCAAGAACGCTGAAAAAGAGAATCATACTGAGCAAGATCACCGAGCTGTCTCGTGATTCCAATAAGGCCAGCTACTGCCATACCTTCAAGCAGAGCGTTGGGATCTTCGAGCTCGGTTTGAAAGAGACCATAATTGCTCCTCGCCTGAACCCTCAAAAGCGGCATCGTCTTCTTCTTCCTCGGTGAAGTCCGAGGCGAAATTGAGCTCATAAATATAGGTTATAATGGAGAGAGCGAGCGTAGATGTACAAAAAGAGACGAAGATGGAGCAGATTAACTCCCCATGACAGCGACTGCCTTCGTCTTCTTTTTTCCAATAAGGTAGAATGTGAATGGTTTGGTTCAGTTCTGTATGATAGTTTAAAATATCAAAGTCGGTTTGGTTTTTATAAGAAATCAATAGGGTATCACGTTCGTTAAGTATTTCTCCCCTCTCTCCCTCCTTCTCTCCCTATCGACCAACCCTAACTCTCGAACTCGACTCGACAGGTATAGCTATCCTCGTATCCACATTATTTTTATCGATCAAGTTTGTCATGTGAACCCAATTTTATCATTGTTATGCACATGACCTTTCGAGATTATGTTCGTGTGAGATACAAGGATGAACCAACAACGAATTTTGTGTATCATGAACTGGATTAAAGTTGTTCGTGCTTTCCGATCTTTAATAATACATGTAAGTGTACATGCGTTGAGCAAATTAGCTCGCTAAGTTTCTTCCAATACCGTTTGTAAAGTAGTTATACTTGGAATCTCATCGTTTATCTTCGTTATTTATGCTAATTAACGATACGACTGTTAGACTTGTGATTTAATGGGAACTAACTAGTTTTTATGATTTTGTTGCTTACAAAAAATAATTCATGTCGAAGAACAGGTGTCGAGTTTACGCGTGGACCAAGTCGTTAATCATTTTATCTTAGGTCCCTCATGTCCCTTGATTGGTACACCAGAATCATCATATGATACGAACCTGTATCATTAACCTTATATAATCTGCAACTGTGCCAATTTTTAGGATTGAAAATATTATCCAACTGTACCTGTCTTAGTGTAAACAATAAGACAGTTGTTCCAGGTTCTGTCGTGCCGACTTATGAACCTTAGGAGTCGACCATTTGTTTGGATAAATTACACACATTGATCAAGGTGTCGAACTATGAACCAAAGGGTCGACGTTTCTCCTGCAAAATTTAAATTTTCAAGAAACGCTTTCGAATGATCGACGAGAAATATGATTTATGTTGGAGAAATATCATTGAAATCTTTGGTTTCCTTTCCGCACTTCTCTCTGTGCAGTCTAAACCACAGAAAGGAGAAATATCTTTTCTTTTTTTTCCTCTTTTATTAGTCATGGACGATTAATATCGTCAATTTCTTAGTATGAAAAGAAACTATAAACCCTAATGAGTTGGTCCGCTTAAAACTCCCCCTTCATGATTTTTTGATTTTTTAAATTAAATTTCTGTTTATTTTTTGCCATCGCCAGACTCAATCTTGACCATAGAGGACTGTTGAACAAGCCCATTTTTATAGGCTTTACCTGAATTAAAAACTAGAAGAACAGCTTTGGTGTCAATAAAATAGTAATAAAGGAAAATAATTTAGAAAGAGATGAGTAATCCAAAACAACGTGGATAAGCGTGACAGGAAGAAAGAAACAAGCCAAGGGTCATTGGAGAGAGGAGAGAGTTTTGTGCTTCAAAATAATAAATTTATGACTCCTTCAATTTTTCTCTTGTCTTTGTCGGCCAAAATGATTGAAACAGGCGATGTAACCTCTTCTGAAAACCTGAAATTTTAATCTTTTGAAATCAGATTACAGATGAAGACGACGAAGAAGACGAAGACTACTCAGCTGGATTATATCACATCAATACAATAGAATTCTTGGGTTCCTGTTTGCGATGCATTTGAATTAAAACACACGTCAGATTTTTTGATTTCATACCCCTAAAACTGCACGAAAACTTGTACGAAAAGCATTTTGTCACACAAGTAGAATTAAGGTTACAAATATTAGGAAAGACGAATAATATTATCAATAAAGAAAGTGAAAAAGTGGACGGGGGAGACAGTGTGAAGGTGTAAGTGGGCATCATCTTATAATAACCTTTGGAAGGATAAACTATACTCTAAAGAAAATGCCCACTTGGTAGGTAAATTAGAATTTCCATATTTCTTAGCTTAAAGCTACGTGGGGACTACCAGAAAAGTAGCTTTGAAATTATACATAATATATATATATATATGACTTTGAAATTACATGCATATTATTAATCAATATTAAATTATCCTAAAATTTGGAAATGGAATTTTAAGTGATCAAGATTAGAGAGAACATCTACAATCATCTGTTTCAATACAATAAATAATAATGGATAAATATTTCTCCATCATTTTTGAAGCATGACGCTTAGCCATTACAATAATGCGATCACCTGAGCTAAATCGGCTACCTTCTTGGAGTACAATAATCATCATATCACATTCACATTATTCAAAGTTATATTCATTGGCCAAGTTAATTTTCTGCCAAAAGTAGTCTCTCTCTCTCTCTCTCTTTCACTATCTCCTTACACAGAAGCCTAATTTTGTGGGATATTTCACTCCCAATTTAAACATTGCAAAACGAAAGTGTATACATCAATTGTATCAGTAATTAGATTATATATTATAGATTGGCAAAGTTGTGATCATAAAAGAATTGAGATTCTTACCACAGTTTCTTAGAGTCGCAAGGAAGATCATTTGTTTAACAGATTTTTTAGTTTCATTCGGGATTATTTTGCTTCATTTTCTATACATAAAACCCCAAAAAGGTTCTTTAAAATCCAAGAAACATGAAGAAAAGAAGGAAAAAAGGAAACCCTAATTGATCAACCACTATAAGAAAGGAAAAAGAAACAAAAAAAAAATGATATATTACCTGTAACTCCAACAGTCTACACATCGATTGGACACTCGGAAATACTCTCTAAATGAGGTCTCCAAACTCCGGCACGGCGGAGCCGCCGATCTCCATGCATCGATATCTTCTCAGAAAGTATTTCGCTCAAATACCGATCCGAAATCAAGAGATTCGCAACTGATAAGTCATTATTGACGTTGCTTTGTATTTCCTTCTTCTTCTTCTTTTTCTTTTTTTCTGGGGTTGCTGGAATCGGTATCAGAAAGTAAATTTTTCCCCGTTTAAGCTCTGAATCTGGTTGAACAGTGACGATCTTAGGGACCATTTTGTCATCGGAAGGAGAAGATGGCTTTTTGAGAACATGTTTAGGGTAAGCCCTCATGATTTCGCTGGCTTTCACAGTTCCACTGATCTCTTCTACGTGGCCGTTGCAGTGGACTATACGAATCACATCCAGAGCTCCGCATGGAAGAATGCAAGAGATGCAGCACCTTATGGTGTTTATCATTGCTAAATGCTCCCTCTAGAGAGAGAGAGAGAGAGACTGTGTGATTTTTTGGGAAGAGAGAGAAATTATATTAGGGTATTGGTTTGAAAGTGAGCTTAAGTATTTGAGGAAAGAGAGTTTTCTTTCTTTTCTTTTTCTTTCCTTTTTTTCACCCAAGCACTGTTGGGAAATCATGTGTATCCCCGAACAAGATGAGATATTCTCATCATTAATGGTTAGGATGAAGTTCATGGCTTGAATAATTGCACCATTTTCTGACGTTTTAAATTGATTTAGATCTTATGCCACCAATTAGATTCTGACATCATTCTCCCTAACACGATGAATTCTAGAAAATACGAAAGATAAAGAGGATGGGATAGTTTGGAGCGTATTGTTGAAGTGGATTTTCATCTACTGCGGAAGAGATAAAGAGGATGAACTGGCGCGTTGACTCGATAAGAAGAGCACACTTACGAAAGCCCAAAATGAATTGAAGTGTCCCAGCAAAGAGGAGGCGATTGAAAGACAAGGAAAAGAGAGAAAATGGGGATAACATAAAATCTTGTTTGGTGAAGAGAGGGTGGACGATGAGTGTTCATGTGGGCTGTGCCTTTCGTTGGAAAGTGAGGTGTGATAGACTTCTTACTTTATCCATCTCTCTTTCCTTCAATTTCTTTCTTGTTCATGTGAAGCATTATATCTAAAATTGTAGTTGTTGTCCTTTCTCTTCCTCTCTCTAACATCACTAGCTCTAGGAATGGTTTTTTTTAGAAATTTAAGACTAGATTATTAAAATTCGGTCTCAAACTAAAACCGAATCATTTAAATGGTCTGATCTTGGTTTTTTTCATTAATTTTATTAATTTCAATAGCATATTATTTTTCACACTTGTTTGTTTATAATTCTTTAGTCCTAATCCAAACGAATTAAAAATCATTTATTTTTCATGGTTCGAGTCGAAACTGCTCAATCTTACTGTCTCTCTCTCCCTTGATTTTACAAAAGTCCTCTAATGCAAGTTAGTAACACAAATAAACACCATCTCTTCCTCCCGTGGGAATGAAGGTACTGTTGTAATCCTTAGCTCCATTGTTGAGTTAGTACGCTCTCAACCCACAAGACTTGGGGCAACCTCAAGTCATGGACATATTCTTGCTGTAACGTAAGAAATAAATAAAATCAGTCATTCTTTCCTCTGTCATCATTGGACTTGTGAAAATTCAAAAAAAAAAAATCAAATTAAAAAATAATAACAGACATTTCCTCATTGCCTCTTCCCTTCTTCTTCTCATATTTTCATTTTTGTCACTATCTCACCGTAGGAAACTATATTATAAATCACCAAAAAAAGAGGATGGATATGATTGTCAGAAGACGTAATAATGAAAAGAGCTGTTCAGCCCACAAATGCCTAGCTGGAAAGTCAGCTTCCCCAGCTGCCATCTCTCTATTTCTTTTTTCTTTTTATTACAATTTTAAAATTAAAAACAATATTTAAATCTTCTTTTTTTTGAAGTCTAAACATGCTGACTCTTGTCTCTCGACCCGTTGCAAGTCGGAAGACACGCTCTGTTCAGGCGTTGCATTCGTTGCTTCTCTTTCAACATGAATCTCTTGCAACACACTCTGCTCCTTCTCCTCCTGTCCACTACCATCGCCTCCGCCGCTCACTCTCCTGCGCCCTCTCCGGCACTCTCTCCCTCATCTTCTCCGTCGCCGATCAGAGCCTCCCCGTCTCCCCCATCTTCCTCTTCTTCCTCCCCTCTAGACCCCGACCAACTCCGAGCTCTGCAATCTCTCAACATTCCGATCTCCAAGAATCCATGCGTTCAAACCCCTTTCTACAACTCCACCGCCTGCGACTCCTCCTCCCCCTTTCGCCACCTCGTCTTCCTCCGCCTCGCCAACTGCTCCGACGACGTCGCTCTCTCCTACACCGCCCTTAAATCCTTCTCCACTCTTCAATCTCTCCAGTTTATCGACTGCCCGATCTCCCCCATTCGTTTCCCACCGGATCTGGCGGCCTCTCTCCGCTCCTTCACCTGCATCCGCAGCCTCCGCCGCCTCACCGGTGTTTGGCTCAGCCGCCTCCACAACCTTACCGAGCTCTCTGTCTCTAATGTCCCCGTCAATGCCTCCGGTCCTTTTGTCATTCTCGGCAACATGGATATGCTAAAATCTGTCACCATTTCAAACGCATCTCTCACCGGTTTCGTTCCCAAACATCTCAATCTGAACCTTGCCCATGTCGATTTCTCCGGCAACCAGCTCCGGGGGAAGATACCCACCTCTGTTACTCTCCTTGAAAATCTCGAGTTTCTCGATTTATCCTCCAATACTCTCAATGGTGAGATACCCATTTCGATTGGAGATCTTATTTCGCTTAGGAACTTATCCTTGGCCTCTAATTCGCTGTCTGGGTCGATTCCTGCATCACTGTCTGCGATTCCGTCGCTCTCTCATCTCGATCTGAGCTCAAACCAGCTTAATGGAACCATCCCTCGATTCATTTCCGAAATGAGAAACTTGAAGTTTTTGAATCTAGCAAACAACCTGTTCCATGGAGTGATGCCCTTTAACGAGTCGTTTATCAAGCGTCTGACTGTATTCAAAATAGGCGGAAATGGGAATTTGTGTTACAATCATTCGACATTGTCATCAAAATTGAAGCTTGGGATTGCTCCATGTGATAAACACGGTTTTCCGGTTTCCACACCTCCGGCGAAGGATGATTCGTCGGAGGATTCTACGAGCAGCGACTACAATGACGACGATGACGACGATTCGAATCAGGGGAGCCGTCACCATGGGCCAAACAAGGTAGTTCTTGGAGTGGCAATTGGGCTTTCCTCCATTGTTTTTCTCATCGTTTTCTTAGTTCTACTCTCGAAGCGATGTGGTTGAATACAGTCTGTACGATTCATTATTTGTGAAACTAGATTAGCAAACAAAAAAAAATTGTTTTTTTTAAACTGAGTTTTGTTTGATTAATTGTACACTCGATCAAGAATTCAGAGTTTTTACAGATGAGAAAGGATGAAGATTTGTTCAGTTGGATTGTTCATTTCATGTTTTTTCTTTGTCGCTCATCATCGCATATAATACACACTTGATTTACCATTTAACTTCTAAATTTTTAGTTTCTGAAAACAATTTTGGATCTGAGAGTTAAAAACCGAAATAAGATCCCCATGTTTCGATTCTTGTTGTTGTGGAAATTATGCTACCAACTTTATTCCTCTCCTTGGTTGCTTGTGATTTGAAATATGGTGGGGTTTCGCCATTAATGAGCCTGTGTTAAAAGTGGTGAAACATGCAAACATAATCTGCAGTCATGAAATCGAGTGGGTCTTTACAGGTACCACTCTGGCCATGCCCTTTACTCACGGCCAAATAAGAAATCGAAACAGAAACAGAAACCAGAGTTAAAACTCAAAATCCGCTAAAACCAAATTTATCGAAAAATCAATTCTAAACTCGGGTTCAATCCTTAAAAATAAGAAAACCCTATCAAATAAGAAATATATTTTTAATTTTTTTGAAAATACAGTACCGAAACAGAGCCGAACTGGAGTCGAAAAACTGTAGTGGTTCATGTTCCCAATTCAAGAGTATCTGGGTAGGTCTACTTTGGAGTAATTTGACTGAATTTTGATGGTTTTTTTGTTCATAATCCAGTAGATACACTACCCATCACTCTGTACAATAATAAACTCCCCATATTGTTTGATTTTAAATAAAAGTCAATGGATTTGAAGCGAGAATGAGAATACACTGATTGTTAGATGCTGTGCGTTACTAGAAATACCTTGTTCCAGGCAAAATGCAAAAGAAACCAAGGAGCAAATACTTCATCGGGGACCCGAAAGCTCAATAGGTTCGAATTTGAAGGAGGATTCTCCACGAGTGTCATTGTGGTCTCGAGCGCAAGTTCGATCTCTATCCTCGTGAGGAACGGCTCCACCTTCTGCTTCCTCTAAGTGGGCAACCATGGACTCAAGTATCTTCAACGCTTGCAACATCTTTGGCCGCAAACTCGGGTTCGATTGAGTGCATTGTAGAGCCAATTCGACACATTGCTCAAGCTCGGTTTCACTGAAACATCCCCTTAAATCCCTGTCCACCAACACTCTCAACCTTTTTTCCTCCTGTACTGTTCTCACCTGCATTCTTCCACTTCTACCATCAAAAACCACAAAAATTTCTAAAAAAATATCCAATTGCGCATAAAAAATATACTTTCTTAACATACTTTCAAACATGTAGGTTACAATTTGTGCAAAAAAAAAAATATATAAATAATTATTTTAATTCTAATATATTAAATGCACTTGAATTAGACCAATTACAGTTAGACATGTCATCATATACAATAAGAAAGTATAATAAGAAGATAAACTTAACACTACTTATTTTGAAAAATTGATTTGCATGTCAATAATTACTCATTCCGAAAAAAATCAATTCGCATGTCAATAACATGCTTGGTTCTCGAGAGTTTCTCATGCAAATGAATTAGAATCATAAGTTAAAAGACTAAAAAATGTAATGAACTTACCCAATCTAGGATCATTCCCTTCTGAACAAGACCATTTCCAGCAACTAAAGGCTTTTGCCCAGTTATAAGTTCCAAGAGTAGTATTCCAAACCCGAAAACATCAGTTTTCTCCGAAGACTGCCCAGTCGAGAGATACTCGGGGGCAATATGTCCTATTGTACCGCGCACGGCAGTGGTGACGTGTGAATCTCTTCGATCTAACAGCTTGGCTAGGCCGAAATCTCCCACCACAGCTTCAAAACTTTCATCGAGTAAAATATTTGCAGCCTTCACATCCCTGTGAATGATTTTCGGATTACACTGCTCGTGTAAGTAAAGCAGCCCCCGAGCCGTTCCTAGAGCAATTCTCAGCCGTCTTTTCCAATCCAACCGCGACTTTTGTCCTCGTACATCTACAGGGAAGCTCATCAAATGAATCGTTTGAAATTGCATCGATAGATTTACATCGATCAAATGCATCGTTTACTGACCTCTTAAACAGTCTGCAACGCTGCCATTGAACATGAAAGGATAGACTAGCAGCCTCTCATTTGGAGTCATGCAAAAGCCGTAAAGGCGTAAGAGGTTTCGGTGCAAGGCAAGCCCAATCATCTCAACCTCAGTTTGAAATTGCACTTCTCCTGTCATGTTTGGATCTTTAAGTCTCTTAACTGCCACTACCGTTTTATTCGAGAGATACCCTTTATAAACCATGCCAAATCCGCCCTGCCCGACAATGTTTTTCGGGCTGAAATTACACGTAGCGGTTTGCAGTTCACGAAAGGAGAACCTTTTGAAGTTACCGACAACAAATGTGCAGTCCTGTTGTACTGCTATGTAAAACAAAAAACAGTTATTTGAGAAACTGAATCAGTCCATAAAAGGAAATTAAAATTTTTGTCAAGAAAACTACCACAAGATGAAACGAGTATCCGGGATTTGTACCAATGTGCTAAACAGATGAGCACAACGACAAAAACTACAAACGTACAACTGAGGACTATAGCCACGAAAAGCACCCAATGATGATGAACAGGATTGAGCTTCGAAAAAGTGTTTGTTTCTACAATCAAGTAGTGAGGGTGAATTTGTTGGTTTACATCGAGAAGGCTAAGAAAAAAATGACAAATAAGTTAAAAACTTCTACCATTTATCGATTTTGGAATGACCACACAACCTTTAGCTGTTGAATAATTGCAAAGGAAGCTGTTCCCTGCAATACTACAATAAAGTACATACAGTTTACAAATAATTGAAGAACGTTTATATCCATGGTACAAAGATTGAAGTTAGATTGATAATCATATATTCAAGGGTAAAGATAGGTTTACCTTCCTACCATACGTTTTTAAAATTCTTTCTAACGAATCAAATTGTAATTGATGCAATACATATTATAAATAATTATTTTAATTGTAATATATTAAATACATTTTAACGAGAACAATCACAGCTCGACACGTCAGCATGCATAATAAGATAGTATTTTAAGAAGAATTATGTGTTATCATTTAAATATCTCCTCGATCTTGTTGAATGATCAAGTTTGAATCTCATGTAGGAAAAACCTCACCTGTAATCTTTTGCTAGTATGGTTTGCAATGGACCGCTGAGATTGTTGTATGAAACATCCCTAAAGAAGCAAATTAAACAGATAACATCAATAAATGAAAACCTGAAATATAGGAAGAAAGTAAGACAAAGGGCGAGCTGTGAAACTCTCATACAAGAACAAAAGACCGTCTAGGTTAGCAACTGGTTTTGGAATTGGCCCGGTTAACTTGTTTCGACTGAGCCGCCTGAAAAGCTTGTCATGGTCAAGGGTTAATGGACACATTAGGAGTTTGGCATTGCAAAAAACAGAATAGTGAAACAGTTTTAGAAATGAGTTTTCCAAAGCTGCACTCACAAGTAATTTAATTTGGTCAAAAACCCGAGAGAAGTCGGAATTTCTCCATAAAACTGATTGCTAGAAAGATCAAGAGTTTGCAGCTCTGAAAGCTTTCCTAATTCATCTGGAACAACACCACTTAACATATTGTTATGCAACAACCTGAAATCAAGAATTTAAAAAAAAAAAGACAAATTATCTTGATGAATAAGCTTGATTAACAGCCATGATTGGCAACAATGGCTCCTCACATTGTTTGAAGATGACTCAAATTTCCGATACTTGGCGAAAGCGTTCCTGATAGTTCCATATTACCCATTTCACTGGAATAGCAACAAAGAAACACAGACGAAAGATCAATCTTCTGCAATATTATACTTAAAACAAGCACAATCATTCAACAAAATAACATTTAGAAACATGTTCCAATCGAGCTATCCGTTCATGGATTCTATTTTTCAAACCAAGGGAATAATTTTAAATCAAAAGGGTGAAACTCAAAAATATCTGAAAAACTATCAGAATGTAGAACATTGCCTGAGAAAAGTGATTGATGTTTTCTTTATATCTCTGGAAAAAACCAAACAAAAAACACCCAAATGGAGTAAAGGAGAAAAATAGGGAAAGAAAGCTACAGAGAAATGACAAAGCCCTCGGCAGAGCAAGCGATCATATTCCAAGTGCATGGATCCACAGAGTTTATATCCCAACCACCCATTACCCTCAGCTTGTCCTCCATCTTGCTCTTCACAGACATCAACGCCGCTACTACACAACCCAAACATAAGCTCAGGCACCAAAATTAGTAAACAAAATAGATTTTCTTAATAGAAACAAAAATGCCTTGTGGTTCCATTTGTTCGTCGCTTCTTTTCAGCTGAAAAGCAATTAAAAGAAAAACCCATGATTTTAAAAGGAGAAACCTTCATAGTTGACACCCTTGGGAGACAAGTGGCTATCAGACGCCCCAACATTTTTGACCCAAAAGATGGAGAAGAAGAAAAGGAAGACCACCCTTTCAAGATCCATCATATCATTTCATGAAAAGTTCAATCCTTTGCGAACGCAAGGGGGAGCTGAAAGGGGTTCGGAATGGGGCATGGGAAAATGAGAGGGAAGCTGTTCAAAATGCTTGAAAGCTGTGCATAGCAACGCAAGAAGAGGAAGAAGACTTCTCGAGATTCGGAGAGAAGTGGCAGCATTGACTAAAATCCGAAATTAAAAAGTGAGTAAGATAGTCTTGTTTAAGAGTTTGGATTCACAAAAATCGGCTGCTACTACCTAGGCTCAAACATCAATGTTTGAATAATTAAAAATATGGTTGAAATAAAACGCTCGGCGGACTCTACGGTTTGAATAATTAAACCAAACTTACTCTTAAGTTTGAAATCAAAATTATAAGCCCTTGCGATCCATCAAAGAAATGGAGCTGCAAAATGCATCTCATTTTTTGCATAAAGGCCAATTCTTTCGTGCAAGCGGTTTATTATAGAGTACAGTCGATCCCAAGATTTCAAAAATCGACTCGAACTAGACCATATTACTACTATTAAAATTTACGATCAATTTTGTGATTGATAAGATCAGTAAATATATTTTAATTTTTTTTCATATTAGAGTTCATAATTATTGTAATCATATTATTTTTTGTTTAATATTATATTTTTAGTTAGATTTAAATTGTTGAGATATTTTTTATTTTCATTATTTAATGAAAAAAAACTAAGACTAGACCAAATCGACAAGAATTTCGAATCTTGTTCTGATCATGTCGTAGTCATGTTCAGTTCTGATTCGATTGCATTCATGTTCATTTCTGATATGGTTGTAGTCATGCTCAGTTCGAATTCTTAAAATTTGAAAAATAAAATATATTGCTCTGATCTTATTTTTTAAAAATAAGATTGGCGTGGACGACGTTTACTCATAGAAATGCACATTTGAATTATGAGAGTTCAATAGCTCTACCTAGCAAATCATTTAGAATCTCTCTATTAAATAAGCAGCAGTCCGCAACAATTATATAGTTGTTTGCGTCTAAAACTCAAAACTCTAGACGGTGTCTCAACGCCTCGAAGATTCAAGCTCCTCAGAGTTCAATTGTTTTATCATTTAAACCTTAGAATTGTTTTATCGAAGTTGCTTTCATGGTGTTTTCACCTGCTGGTAATCCATTTGCATTTTGCTCACAATTCCTTGGAGTCTGTCACTGGAAAAGTCCTTTATGGCAACTCGTCCGATCCAACTTACCCGATCGTGGAGGCTAAACGAGAATAAGGGTCGGCGAGTTTAACGAGCAATACAACGAGCTTCTGGTCGATGATTATGGGCATGCAAAGCGATGATCTTCAATTTACTGCGTTGAAGTTGATAGATTGATTTCATTGAATAATAATTCCCAAAACTAAACAAGCACTAAACTAATCTAAGAATTTCGAAGATCAGGTTTCAGTGTGGGTGTATAATGTCACATTATTTTGGTGATTGAAAAATATAAGACTTATAAATAAAATTTTAAGACTTCCATTGTTGCCCAATGTTGTTTGTCCTTGGTGTTATTATCTTTACTTTTAAAAAAGAAAACTTATTAATTGTCAATTCTCAAGAATCAGTAAGTGTAATGCATTTTCGGGTTAGGTCGTTTCTTATTTTCCGGTGACCGTTATTGGGTTGTGAAAGCCGTAATAAACTAGCCATTTCGGTCTTTGTCATCGAAAGATTAATGTTAAGTTAACCATTGTGTTTTGTGGATATTAAATGTGTGTTAAAATAAAGAAAATAAATGGACGGGTGTCAATTGGCCAAAATGGCTAATATTATTATCGAATTGCCAAGGATTATGAGTCACTAATCTTAATATCAAATTACCAAAGATTATTAATAGTTCATTTGTAGAGGCTCGACAAAAGGAATTTTGTCGCAAGAAATACAGTGTACGCTTGGATTTGATCAAAGAAATGTAACTTCAAGTTGTAGAAATTTTAAATTTCAAC
The DNA here is from genome assembly GCA_003255005.1 of Begonia fuchsioides. Classification (NCBI taxonomy): domain Eukaryota; kingdom Viridiplantae; phylum Streptophyta; class Magnoliopsida; order Cucurbitales; family Begoniaceae; genus Begonia; species Begonia fuchsioides. The sequence goes on from QAOC01001185.1 coordinate 78,581, forward strand.
GTAACTTTCTTTAGCAACCTATTACATTTGGAGCATGAGAAAGGAAAGAATCATGATCCAGATTTTCTTTCTTTCTTGCCCTTTGTAGTGTTGGTCTCCTCTCTCTCTCTCTCTCTCTCTCTCTCTNTCACTATCAAATATGAATGCTTCTAGTTGCACTCTTTCTAATTAATTGGCACTCCTTTCTAAGCTAAATGTAACGTTTGGTTGACTTTCTCTCTCCCTTTTTTTCTCCATGATGATCGAATTACAGGAAAAAGAATGAGATACAGGTTTGGTGAAACTGAAAAAGTTAAATCTGCCAGCGAAGAAGATGTTATGATCAAACATATCAGAGAATATGATCTTATCGCATGGATTAGGGTTTGTGGGTTCCTCATAGGCTATAAAAGGGCCCCCTGTGAACCTTCAAAACACACCCATCATTCTCATCTCTTTTGTGAGTTTCTTAGAAGCTTTGGGAGTTGGCCATGGCTGCTCTAGGTCGACCGAAGCTCACAAGAGGGAGACAAAAGATCGAGATTAAGCTGATAAAAAATGAGGCCGATAGGCTCATTGCATTCACCAAGAGAAGGTCTGGAATCTTCAAAAAAGCCAGTGAATTATCAACCCTTTGTGGAGCTGAAGTAGCCCTCATCGTCCTCTCTCCGGCCGGTAAGGTATTTTCATTTGCTCATCCTTCATTGGAGTCTGTTACAGGGAAAGTGCTGAGCCATAAGCCACTTATATCGTCGGAGGCTAAGAACCCGATGGCCGAGGCTAAACGGAGAATAAGGGTCGGAGAACTTAACCAGCAGTTCAACGACCTTGTGAAAGAATTGGAGGCTGAGAAGGAGAGGGAAATGTGCCTGGAAAAGATGAAGGATTTGCATGGGAAAAGCCATGGATGGTGGGAGGCTCCGATCGATGAGCTTGGCCCTCAAGAGCTGCATCAAATGAACGAGTCTCTTGCGAGGCTTTATGAAAATGTTAAGTTTGTTCTGAAAGGGAGAGATGTAACGGATGTGGCTCCGGGCATTGATGGCGGCCAGGAGATCAGTGCTGCTGCAATTGACTCCTCTTCCTTCGCTCCTCTCTATCGTTGAATGTGAACATTCGAAGTTTATGTTCTTTTCTTTTGAATCATGCTTGACTAGTTTTGATGGGGCAGACTTGTTTTTTTTCCTCAAGATCATCAATATTTCGCATTCAAAGAAATTATGAATAATGGTATATTTATTATTAAGTAAACTTTTAATATTAAAGTAGACATTAGCATAAATCTACAAAACCTAAAATAGTATCCATACTAATAATGTACACAATTTCGTAAATAAAAGAAACGGTAAATATCAGTTTATCCCTTCGAATTTACAGGTAATTGCATGCGACACCTTGATCTTTTTTTTAATACCGGACACCGTAAAGTATAACTTAATTTTAACGAACACCTTAATTTCAATTCCGTTAATGCCTCCATCAATATTCGGTCAGATTCATCTCCCACTCACAATCTCACCCTCACTGTCTCTTTTTCTCTACCTCTCTTGCCCTAGCCAGCCTCTTTGAAAAGAATTCTTCCTTGTCTGCAAAGCTTACAATCTCTTCTTGGTCGAGCAGTAAAGCTATAAAAATAAACCTTAAAAGTACAGTCTTTGATGACACGACAACGGGTGGCTGTCAGCAAATATAGTTCTATACTGATTATTGATAGAGCAACACAAGCTATAGTTCTAAATTCATCTGACTAGTAATCAAGGCATAATTCAAATATATAAACAATACTAGTAGCATTATAAAATTTAAGAGCAAAGTTCAGAACAGAAATTGGAGTCCTTATCGTTACATTGGATAGCTAAATGTGAATACTAATCAGAAATTTCATCTGTAGACGGGGACAATTATTTGTAAGCATTAATCTAATTAGAAGGGAAACTCTACTTATATAAATCATTAATTTGTTTTCTCAAGTAATATAAGATTATGCACCTAGCTAATATATATTTAACTTTCATAAACATTAACATATTGAGTTGTCATTTATTCATAGGGTGGACATCACAATCCATTCGCTCAAAGAGAGACAAACGTCATCATCGATTCAGTTGACATATTTTTGATTAATACTCAACTTTAATATCATTTATAACATCGTTCAACGCTTTCAGTATAATACTATTCGTGTTAGGTCAGAAACCTTACGAATTTATTTTTGGGTTTACAGCCCAAAATGTATTCACAGGGTGGTCGTCACCATCCATTTCTTCAAAGAGGGACAAACATCGTCTTTGATTCAGTGAAATATTTTTGGTTGATACTCAATTTTAATATAATTTATAACATCATACAACGCTCTCAGCATAATACTATTCGCTTTAAGTCAGAACCCTCACAAATTTGTTTTCAAGTTTACAACCCAAAATGTATTCGCAAAGTGGTGGTCACAATTCATTTGCTTAAAGAAAGACAAACATCATCATCGATTCATTTACATAATTTTGGTCGATACTCAGCTTTAATATTATTTATAACATCATCTAACGCTCTTAGTACAATACTATTCGCGTTAGGTCAGAATCCTCACGAATTTGTTTTTTAGTTTACAGCCCAAAATATATTCAAATATGAATGGAGAGTAACTCTTATTATATACAACACAAATTTATCATATCAAATGAAATGTAAGATTGTGCACTTCATTAGTATAAATTGGACAGTCACAAACAACAACATATCAGGTCGGCGAGTCACCAAGTAATTGAAGTAAATTAACACTAATCTACCTTGATGTGTAGATACTAAGAGATTGTTCATAGAAAAAGAGATACGAGAGTGTGATAAAATATTCTTTAACACCCGAAATTTTCTATTTAGTTTGGTTGTGATTGAAACGGTTACGATCGTGGGAGCATGATTAACCAACAAGAAAAATCGGAGTGCCTCATAATTGCATCAAACCCGAAACTTCTTCATCAAATTTGATTGTATTTCCCAAACATAAGACAATTTCCCAAAAATATGTCTAAAAAGTTAAAGCCATCGGCGTATGAAAACATTCAAGTGACGGTGGATATGATTCGTCAAAACACAGGACTTGTTGACCAGTGTCGGCGCCCACACTGTCACCTAACTTAACCCCCACGCGGCGTTCCCTCGTACTAATTTTAGTATCCCCAATTATGAATCATTAACTTTGACTAAATCTCCATTTATTTCAACTAATCTTCTACTAATTCCCTTGATTTTTATTTTTTTTTATCAAACCCATTAATATCTTTCCAATATGGTCAAACCCTTTTGATCTTGAATCCTTTTTCCACGTTTCTCTAACTTGATCCTCACGGTTTACTAATCCCCGATGACCCTTATAAAGTGGTATACACATCTTCTTTTTCTCTTTCTATCCTCTCTCTCTCTCTCTCTCCGGCAAAATCCATCATTATTTCATCTTCCTTTTGTGCTCCTTTACATTGGAACGAGGTTTAATGGAGGGTTTAAGCAAATTGGTGCTAATCTTTTTGGTTGCTTTAGGGTTGTTTGTTCCGAGTTTAGAGGGAAGAAAGCTTTTGGACGTGAAATATGAAGAGAACCATAGAATTCCAGCTCTGCAAAAGAGTTTGATTCTTAGTCTTTTGCCCAAAGGCTCAGCTCCACCGTCGACACCAAGCAAAAAAGGACATGCTTTTGTCATTGACGAAAAGCTCATAGCTCGCCACCTCATCGCCATTGATCGAGTTCTACGCTCTGTCCCCAGCCCCGGCGTTGGCCACTAGCCACCTGACTCGAAACTCCTTTTTTCATTGGTTCTTCGATAGAATTCACAGTTAAAAAATTCTTTTGTTATTATTGTTTTTTTTTCCAAAATTTTGGGATTCATTGGATCTAATTATACTCCCTTAGAAGGTACAAAAACCTTCTTGTTTCGTCTCGAATTCCAAAGTTTCAGATTAATCAACGCGGAACACAGATCACTTTTCATTTTTACTCTCCTCTTTCCTTTGTTTTCTGGGTACACAACAATGGCGATGATGAAATGACGAAACCTACTGGTTTTTATTCCTTCCAAAAGTCAACAATGGCGGTGATGAAGCTTTAAAGGCCGGTTGAAGAATCCAGAAAGAAGACGACTGTGCGCAAAGAGTGGTATTTTGCCTTTATTGGCCTCCTTTGAATCTAAAATAAATTGCTAAAATGAATAAATAAATAAAAACGCGTCTTGTTATTGTTGGCTCATACTTCCCGACCAATCTGTCGGTTCTTTCCAAAAAGCTGTCGCTGTTGTTCTTCAATTTGCTTGAAAATATCAAATTTTGGTCGATAGCATCAATAAATATATCCAAGAACATTGACCTGAACATGGAAGCAGTGTGAAGTAGCTTATGAAAATTATAGACCTACATTCAGAAGAATTCCAGTTGCATTTAACGAAAGAAGAATAGGCGAAAGGGGCAGCTTAGAACAGCCATCAAAATTGACTGCAACAAACTCTCGTAGTCTTGATTTGATTGCAAAATTTGACTTGTTTAAATATATCAGATTGTATAAATATTGATTAATTTTTAGTTTTGATTTTAATAGAATATCACTTATTTAATTAAAGTTTATATAACCACGCATAATATATTTGTGAGATAAATAAGCGGATCATATACATGTATATTTCATTATTTTCAAAGAAAATATGGTTAAATCCTAATAATAATATATCTAGTGAAACAAATGAAATATTTCATAAATTGATTATTTAATGAAGCAGCATAATATATTATGCTATTTTTATACTTCTCTCTCTCTCTCTGCACTCTGCACTCTGCAGACACCAGATTGGAGAGTGTGAACTGGACTTTAGGTGTTCTGTCTATTATGCGGCAGCCGGCCTTTGTCCGCCAAAATTACTTGCAGAAACCATGTGGAATTATATTTAATTATTCTTTATTGCGATTACGATAAATGTGCTAAAAATAAAAGGACAATATATTTATTTCTGCCCAAAATTTGGGATATAAATGTTAGATTTTCATGTATATTAGTTGTCTTAAAAAAACAGAACAAACAAGCTATGTTCGCCGTATTATAAATTGTAATTCGACAATTTTCTTAATTTTTGATACCATCTAATAAAATAATTAGTTAAATTCTTTTTTTGCAGGCATTATGCATCTCTGATCCAAAGGTAAAATGAGATGATGGTGGGAAAGTTCTATAATTTTGAACGAAATTCGTAACTTTTCAATGAACAGGTTTGGAAATCGGGCATGAAATATTATTACAAATCATAGGACTACTCGAAAATCAGCATAAAAACATGAATCATGGCTAAGCTATTATGCTTGTATTGTTTGTGTGGAATGGATGCTTTGTTTTGGGATTGCCGACCACACGGCTGATGAGACGGAGTCTTCAAGTCACCATCATTTTTACGCCATTTTAGCAGCATTTTCACTTTGAAATACCATAAACCATCATTAAACTTAACTTTCACTTTGAAAAATAACATTTTTATTCATGAAATACAATCATACTTTTAGACAATTTTAAGGATAACCGTGACAGTTATAGAAAGAGTAACGCTGACGTGTCAAACTAGAATTATAATCGATCTAAGTGAATTTAATGTGTTATAATTAAAATAAATATTTATTATATTTATTTAATTAATTAATTTTATACATCAGCGTGTACGATAAAATAATATGTTAAAAAATAAATTTATTATTACATTTATAAAAATATAAATAGTGAACATTTGCTCCGACATGCAAATGTTATTATAGGACTAACTCGTTGGTCCTCATCCAACTCGCAGAGTTTGGGTCGAGTTGTGTTAGTTCATAAATTGATTTTTTTGGTGTTTTGTTCTATTTTGATAATTGATTTTAGGTTTTAAGTCAGTTTTTTATTTTAAACTCCAAACTAAGATTAATCGAAAAGATTCGATAAACTAAAAATCGATAAATTTACTTAATTGTTTCACCGGGTCATCACTAATCGGGGGCAGGAGACACATGCAATGATTATAGACACAACTATATAAAAACATTGTTTAAATTGATTTTCATATCAAATAGTATAATAAAACTTTACATTTACAAAAGTGGAGAATAAATAAATAAATAACTAAAGTTAGTGACGCGTGCTTCGGAGAGGAGTCACATAAACGCGGCTCTGTATCACCGTCTTCCCGAGCCTGAACCCTGGCACCACTGTAAACCGAACCTTAGGTTCGGCAACAACGGCGGCCTTTCTCTGTTCGTCGTCGCCGGAGTCGGAGCATGAATATACCGGCTGTTGTGTCACACTTTCCATGTACATCTCTGAGAATCGGCTGTTCTTCTTCACCTCGAAAAGCTTGATTTTCTCATCCATGGAGAGCGCCAAGCAGTGGAGAAGCCACACTCGTTTGGCTACTTCGGCGAAAGCCGTGAAGAATTCCGATTCCGGTATTCCGCCGGATTTCACCGTCTTTCTCTGGCTCAAGTTCCCGAACAGAGAGCATTCCATTTTCGCGTGCACGGTTTTTAGGTACTTGGACAGCGTGAATTTTGCGAACATGGAGTTAGGGTTTTGGGAAAGTAAGTTTCTAGGATTTATCGGTTTAAGATTCTTGAACTCTTCGAAGAAATTGATCCGTCGATGATGATCAAGAGGAGATAATTCGTTCTGGAAAGTGAAATACGGATAGCTGAATCGTTCGAACATAGTCTTGTAGACGAACGACTCGAATGCGAAGATCCGATGACTTGGATGTGCGAAAAGGGAATCGGATTCGACGATGAACTTCACGGCGGTGTCGAGATCCCAACCCGACGATTCCATTTCGTTCGTCATGATTTGCACAAAATTCCGGACGGATTTCATCGCGTAGTGAAGAACCATGACGAAATGAGTAGGAGTAAGCGACGAAAATTGAAAATGATCAAACATGGAGATTGAGCCACTGGAATTAAGCATCTTCTCCATGGATTCATTCAACGCAGAAGTTTCTCCGAGCTGTTTATGCAGTAAGAGGAGCTCCAAATCCTTCATATCCGATTCGGCTTCGAGTTTCTTGATTGAAATCTGGTACGTCTTCATCAAGCTCTGCTGCTCTTGAATCTCGGAAAGCATCAACGTGACCTGAGGAGAAAGGTGAAGCTCTTTCCTCAAATAGCTAAGCTTCAATTCCGAGATGGATTTCAACTTGTCGACAACGGCTTGATCCGCGGATTGAATAGCGACGCCATTGTAGGGATTCTGAGCCATTTGAAGCTCCGCGTAAGCGGCTTTAATGGATGTGATTTCAGCGAAAAGCTTGGCAACTAAAGCCTCCATTATCGCTCTGCGTCGAGCTTTGTCATCTTCGTCCTGGAAACTCTGCGATTTCCTCCCCCGGTCTCTGGGTTTAGATTGGGAAGTGAGAATGCAGATTCCGTTTCTGGAGGCGGCTTTGAGATTGAGGACTTTGTGGAATCTTGCAGCCAGCCTCGTCTTCTTCTTTCTCCTGGGGGAAGATCTGGCTCCAAACTGCTCCATAACAATGTCAGGGAAAAAGGTGTGCTCTAATGGCGGAGAGGAGGAAGAGAAAAAGGAAGAAGAGGATTCTCCATGTAAAAGCACAGCCCCAAACTTTGACTCTTGACCTTTACACTTGTTTTGTCACTCCCCCCGTTCTAAACTCCATGATTTTTATAAAAATATCAGAGAAATTATAATAAATACCTCAAATTTAAAAATTATCATTCTAAATCTCCAACTTTGTAAATGATGTCAATTTAATCAAATAATCCATTGATTTATGATCATATAAAAATCAAAACATTATACTTTCATGTAATTTTTGTTTTTTTTTTTTCAATTTAATTCGTTACAACTTTTTTTCTTTTTCTACGGGTCATTAAAATTTCTAATCAATTGACAGATATCTTAAAAGTAACAAAAACATCATGTCATAGTGTCGTTAAAATTATGGTTCATGAAGTGTTTTTATACCAAAAGGCGAAATCTCTCTCTCCCAAGGCCCCCACACCCCGGCCCGACAGTATGTGAGGAAGTTAATCGAGGTGACTCAGCGGCCCAGAGATAGGAGGCCTTAACCTGATGTCCTAAGGAGCTACCCAACATTGAGGGTAACAACTCTCACACTAAGACATCGCAGACTTCGAACATAGGCTCTTTATACCAAATCTATCATCTCTGATCCAATTAAGCTATGCACGTGCGAACTTCATGAAGTGTTTTCATGCTAAGGCTTGTGTTAGTACGAACTCTAAAGAATCGATTTTGCTTAAATACCAACTATGCATGGCTTATGTTTTTAGGCCACTTTTTAAAAAAAATTTACTTTTGAAAAATACTTGTAACTGAAATATTTATATCATGTAGTGTAGAACCTTTTTGTAATCCTTTAAAACATAATAGCATACAAATCACTATTTTAGAAATTACATTTAGTGGGTTATCCTCATGTGTCAAAATCTTCTTAACAACTCAATCACTTTACCATGATAATCTTGTTTAGCGTTAGCAAAATACATATTACATGTTAAAACATCCTCATAAGACCGTAATACGCCTAGACTGCCTCGCGCATTTGCCATGGACGTCTTCTAACAACTGCACGTTACATGCATAATAAAATTCATCTATGAGCCTAAAACCCAACGAGTAATCATGAATCATATATGCATCGCATTTTCAATAGAAAACTAAATTCATTTTGTATAAGCTTTACTATGGGGAACACACAACTCATCAACCTCGCAACCTTTATCTGGACCTCCAATAATTATCGCACCTTTGATGAGGTCCCACGACCTCTGTCAAAACCCCGACGAACCAGAATTATCGGGCTAATTCCATGTATGCTGGCATTTGAAGCGGCCTATCCTCAATTCTAATCTTGTTAAGCATGTTCATGTAGCTATGTTTGTAAAAACAATGCATATAAACACAATTTCATTTTGGCTATTCATTTTTGTTATCTATAAATTTAGATTTTAAAAATAAAACCGATATTGCAAGGAATTTCATGACAGAAAATTGGAGGAGTAAAGTAAAATCAACGTTTTGTTATTAGTAAATTAAGGATGTCGATTAAGTGTAGTTTAAGGAGGTGACAGCATGGGCAACAGAATTATTGACTTGGAAGGGCAATGATGCATCTTCAAATTTGGACGAATAAATAAATATAATAATAGTAGTAAAGACTAAAGAAAGTATGTGACATCAAGGGACCCAAACGTTACTTGACAATTAGATTTTATATGTAATCATGGAAGGTAGAATGTTCGACCTTTCTCGTGCTCCAATACACATCAACCATCTTTAATCATTTGGCCTGCCTCATGCTCCAATTCAAAACCACAAGCTAGATCCGCCCGATTTAACTCAAAATAAAATCATAATCGAAACTGATGATTTTAGATTTTTAAAATTGACTGTAGTTCCGATTTAACTCAGTTTTATTTTATAATAAAATATAATTTTTATTATATTTGAGTCGAAGTTTAGGTAATTGTGCAGATTTATAACTAGATTTTATATTTATATAGGGGTTTATAGGATTTGAATCAGATTTTAATTGATTTTAGAATTTTTTTGACTCACGGTTCTAGTTCTGATTTAACAATTTTTTATTTATAAAAACAGGAATCGACTCATCAATCATATTTTTTTAAAAATTAAGACTAAAACTGACAGTTTCAATCTTATTTACGATCTAGGTCCACTTTTGCCCACGTCTATAGTAGAGGATGGGGTTCCCAAAATGATCTTGTTAAGGCGATCAAGATTCTCATATTTTGCATTATTGATAACAGGTTTATATAAAAGTTTTTTTTACATGGTGAAGTCACGTTAGTGGATTAGGTTTTTAATAACAGGTTTATATAAAATAAAAATAAAAATAAAAATATAATAATAAAGAAAATAAATAATTACCCATCGTCGTCCCCCCCATCTCTGTATTTGTACCCCCCTCTCAAATTAATCAGCCGAATACGAAGGATAAGCCACGATTTTTGCTGATGGAGCTGCGATCTCCTTAGAAATCAAAATCTCTCTTCAGCGAACGCGGCAATCTTCATTTGCAGAATGTATATTCAGATCGGCAAGTATTAGAGGGTTCATTAAATTTTCTTTTCGATGTGTATGCCTTGATTACAATTTTTCAATGAAACTCCAACTCTATGGCCGGTAATGCTTCTTTTTTCATCCTTTCTTAGGTGGTTTTCAAATCTGGCTGAATGCGATTAAGACTGGTGTCAAGTGTTGATCTCTGAATTCGCTAACCAGAGAGCGAAGGTACTGCTTCATTTTAACTGATCGTAAAACTCAAAAATGTTATGGAGGGTTCTTACGCAAAATGTTATAATTGAGGACTACTTTCTTGTCTGAATACCAACATATTTTTGGTAATTATTTTTCATTACGACTGTTCATCAATTTTCATACAATTTTCACTATTTGTGACATAGATTAGTTGCATTCATCATTGTTTATCGTCTTAGTATGAGATAAGAGAGTAAGTATCGCATTACTTTTTATTTTATCTGTACGTTTTTGAAAATTGGAATTCTCTAAGTTGTTTTAAGGTTAGAGAACCATAGTTGGGCCCAAATAAATTATTAGATTCAAATAATGTTATCAAATTTCATACTATTTTTCTTTCTTCTTTGTTGCAGCTAATCATTTTAATCTTCTAAACACGCACAATCAGTTACTCCTGCATCTGGGCACTATTTTCAATGGATATCAGCACTAAAGAAATCAAAGTTACTCGTTCAAAATGGAGAAAAATTGCATATGGAGGAATGCAACCTGGGTTCGATGACAATCACACTGATGAGTCTTTCCTTGAAGAAATGGTCATGAATGCCAACGTGGTTCAAAGGGGTATGGTCAAGGTTATGCTAGATTCAGTAGCCATTACTGAATACTTGTGCATTGTATCTCTTGTTTGTTTGGTGTGGTACTATTCTCTGGTGTCAATACTTGATGAGAATTCCCTTCTTCTCATTGATGTTGCACTTCTTGGATTGGGTTTTCTTATTCTTGTTTTCACAAAAGAAATGTTTTCTGTTTCTCATCTGTCCAATTACTTCCTCAATATATCGTTTTTTACAACGGGGTTATTCGTGTTGGCTCCCATTTACCAAACTCTTACAAGATCTATGAGCTCAGACTCCATTTGGGCACTAAGTGTTTCCCTTATTATTCTCCATCTCTATCTACACGACTATTCAGGATCGACCCTACGAACTTCTGATGCTCGAAAGAATCCAAATTTGACCAATTGCATATCTTTAAATGCATCTGTTGTTGCTTCGGTTTTCATAGCATCTCGGCTTCCGTCCAGGCTTCATGTCTTTTCTGTAATGCTCTTTTCATTACAAGTCTTCCTATTTTCTCCTCTGATTACTTACTGTATCAAAAAGTATTCGTTTTGTTTGCACCTTCTGTTTTCTTCAGGGTTGATGGCTTTGAGCTTGACCCTTGTTTATGCCTTGCACAGCTTGCTGTTTGCTTTGTTATTGGGTTTGTTGGTGTTTGTTACTTTAGTCTGTCCGTATTGGCTTACTAGGATTCAGGAATATAAGTTTGAGATAAATGGGCCATGGGATGAGGCTAAGCTTTGCTTTGACATTACAGATTGAAAAGTTTGTATATGTATGATTTTGAGAATTCAAAGTTCTTGTCATTTGCTGATATCTCTCTTTTCGTGGATAATTTTCTGTTTTTATTTTCTATCTAATGTTAGATTAGAGAATGTCGTGCAAAAGAAGTTGAGCGATGGTGGTGGCAAGGAGTCTCCTCAGATTGAATTTTCAAAAAGAGTTCTAACCATTGTCTCAGATCGATTATTAAGTGTTGACCTGCGCATCGAGCAAGTTAACCGATCAAATGAGAATTGAGGCCCGGAATTTAGGATGTTAGGTAGGTGCTCCTCTACCCAATTTTCAGATCAAATGGAACTTTTGGTTGATGCCCAGAATTCCAAACTGAATAAACACATAATTAGTCTACTTTTGTGCATGATTTAAGTAAATGAGTTTTGGTTTGAGATTTATCCATGGACGTAACTGCCAGAGTTGATGTTCAAATCTAACCACACCTGGCGAAACACTTTGATTATGAGATGATGATATTCATCTGAATTTAGCGTCAAATAGCAGGCTAAGAGTTCTTCAAGTTCTTCCGATCTGTTCATCTTCTTCTCCATCATCATCTCAATCATGGAGTCTCTGAAATCCGTATGTGGATCGAACGAGCATTTTGCTACTGCAAAGCTTTCAAGGGTTCTTCCTCGTTCCGCCATTTTCTCCCTCGCCTTCTTCTGGCTCTTTGATTTCGACTTTTTCACGTCTTCCCGTGCTTCGATTTTTGTTCTCTGGGGCTGGATTTTGATTCTGCTGTTTCCTTTTGTTCTTCTTCCCTGCACTTCTCTGCTTATGTGAATAGATTTTCTCTGTTTTTCTGAACTTGATTTTGCTTCCTCTTTCTTCCCCGGCTCTGAGTCACTCTTCTTTTCTTCTTCAATTTCATCTTCATAAGCTCTTGATTTTGTTGATTCTCTCTCGCGGGTCGTCGTCATTTTTCTAAAACTCCAGCTCTTGATTTTGTCAGAAGTCAAATTCTGGGTTTCATCTTCTCCAGCCTCGTTAATTTTCGATCTGCAGCTCAAAACGGAAGTCGAAGCTCGTCATCAACCGATCCGTGGTTGTTCTCTCCGAAAGACAACCTCCAAAAGGCATCTCCATCTCCACTGTAGAATCTCCCGCCATCAACGCAAGAATCGCTCATGCCCTTGCTCATCAGATTCCTTGGTTTCTTTGGCTTGATCTTGGAAAACCACGAAGAGGGGAAGACATGGGCGATGAAGGAAGGTCGAGAGTAAGAGGAGGAAGAAGAAAAGGAAGGAGACGAGGGTAGATGCTTTTTGCTCCCCCCATTTCATATTCGGATTTGAAGGTTCAAAAATGGAGAATCGGAAGTGGAGAATTTGAAATGGAGAAAAAGTTGCAGGGAGCCATGGAAATGGAGAAGAGAAGAACGTGGGATTGTTAATGGGGTTTTATTCAAAAGAAAGTGGCGCCCTATTTCATGTGACCAGTGACCACTCCTTGCTTTCTTTTCTATTTTTATTTTCCAAACTTATTTAAATATTCATATTCTATTATTTTTCAACTTGCTAGGACACCTCTGCTTCAACTTTCAAAAATCGGTTCCATTTTTATTTGCACTAAATAATATGTTATACGGTTAGAGCTTAACTGCACGCGTGAATACTATAAAAAGGCCGTTCAAACTCCCGCTCCGAATTCCCAAATTTGAGAGAGAGAGAGAGATGAAGAAGAAAGGAGGTCGCACTCGTCGGTGCTTGGCCTCGGATTTTCTTGACACGCCATTACCGAAAGCTTCTCCTCAAGCCGAATCGCCCACCTCAGGTCTTTTTAGCGACAGCGAACTCAAAAAGATATCGTCGTCCATGGAGAAACATAACTTTCCGAGGAAAAAAGCTGCAACTGCAGCTGCTACATCCAACTCCGTCCTGAGAAAGCCGCCAAATCAGAAAACTCTAAGTACCGTCTCTGATCTTAAGGAACTTGTTGCATCTTGTCTCGCCGATTTCAAAGGCCATATCGATCACTCTCATTCGCAGATTCTCAGAGACCTTGAATCTTCCAGCTCTCGCCTTCATAAGCGCCTGAAGGTTTCTCTCTCTCTCTCTCTCTCTCTCTCTCTCTCTCTCTCTCTCGATTTACTTTCTTGTGCTGAACTTTTCATTTTCTCAGACGCTACTAGCTTCATTTCGAGCTGGTAAATCAGTAAATTATGAGCTCACCTCTGTTTAGGCGAGTTTTCCTTTTTAATTTTGTCAAGTAGATGAAATTGACTAGGATTAGAAATTAATGTTCTCAGTTTTATGCATTTGATTGCCAGAAGTTTGGTGGCTGAATATGAGGTTTTCTTCTTCAATATCTTTCTTACATGGTTTTCTTGGACATTAAATACTAGTAGTAAGATAAATAGCAGTTTCATTCGTTGATAATTCTTCATAATAGATGACGTACTAGGAGCATCAAAAATTTTAGTGGCCCGATGTAATGCCTGATGTTTCTTGACTGTTTCCTTCTCTAATTTAATAGCTTCAGACACAATCATGCCAGCAAGTAATGGATGATGCAGATAAGGAATACAAAAGAATGTCTGAACGTATTAGTCAAAGTCAGGAAGCCATGAAGGTGTTTTTGACTCTTAGTCGTCGATATAAGCTTCATATCATATTTACATTATTCAATATGAGTGAGCTGATGATTTTTTTCCCGAATTAGGCTTCATATGAAGAGTTTCTGATTCATGAACAAGCAAGTGCTGCCCGAGGTATGCTTTTCTTTAGTGATTGAACATCCAAGAATTTGAGACCTTTGGCCGGATGAAATTCATCAAATGATATCATTCGATAAGAACATCTTGTTTCATCTTAATTACATAATCTTTTCCGTGATTTTTTTTTTGTGTTTGGTACTGTATATTACGTAATTCTTCAGAAAAAGATTGATTTCTGATCTGTACAAAACCCAGTTGCAACAAAACACAACACAAGAATTGTGTATTTAAAATTTAAAAACGAAGAATTAAGGCAACTTAAAAGCGAGAGAATAGTGTAAAAAATTAAAAAAAATAAAAATAAAAAAGTCACTCATGATAGATAATGTTATTTCAATACTGTAAAATATTAAAAAAAAATGATCGCCGATATCATGCATATATTACTTCTTTTTAAGTCATTATTGTCACGTATTTTTTCTCATCTCAACAGCATGCATAACGTCCATTAATGAGCTTTCGCAGTCCTGTGAGAAAGCTTTTGTTTCTCTTCGGAGCCTTCATGGGATTTCACCAACTTAGCTCTCAATGCTGATACAAAAAAGTAAGTATCCTCTAATAAGAGACCGTGTGCTTTGAAATATTTAAATTCTGTCCTCACAATGGACCCAACTTATTGAAGTTTTGTCAGTACTGATTATTACGTTTAATATTTAGGATTACGTTTTGTTTTGGCTTAGTGTTCTGGACTCTAGCTGGCATCTTCTTCGGTACACAGCTCAACTTCTTAGTAGTACTCAGCTGACGACTTAGATACACATTTCCATTCAAAATATTGTTGATCTATATAGATGAAGACTTAATACGCTGACGACTTAATACACTGTTCAATTCTTAGCTGATAGGAAAAAAAGAAAAAAGAAAAAAGAAAAATAGAAGTCCCAGTATACAATGGGCATCTTGTCCTCTTTTGAGTGCCAAATTTAATCCATAGATGAAGTTTCTATTCTCATTTACTTTAACTTGTACGAGTCTCATTTTCCATGTCGGTAAACTACTGGTACTATCTTGGCATTTTTTGTCCCGTACGTTGAGAAAATACAGAGCTAAGCATAAAAGCATTTTGGAAAGAATTTCTGTACATCCAGGTGAAGGGCTCAGTCTGTGAGGCGAAGTTTCTTTTCCGATGTTGCAATTTATATTCACTACTGTAGCACTTATAGATAATTCTCGATTAGGTGATTTGGGAGAGCTATAAGTTTGAAAAACTCTTAGTAGTCGTTGAACTTGTTTTAAATGAAGTTTTTAATTTTGAGAATTGTTAAATTGAAATATTATTTAAAAGAAATGTGTGTTCTATGTCATCTTATCAAATTTGTCCTAGAATCTATTCATATAAATTTGTGATGAACCATCAATTAATATAATAAATAATTAATATTATTATTATTCATTAATATATTTTAGTTGAAGCAAATGATGTTTGCTATAATACTCTCATTAATCATCAGATGAACAAAATCTACCCAGCGGCACTCTCTCATGGGTGCTAATAGGGGTGGGCATCGGATCGGATCGGATCAATCCGATCCGATTGCTGTAAATCCAATATATTATCGGATTATCGAATTTGATCCGATAAGCGTTTTAAACGCAAAACACCCGAATCCGAATCCGATCCGAATCCGACAAATCCGATCGGATCGGATCGGATCGGATCCGATAAAATTGACCAAAAAACTTCCCTTAATCGCATCAGTGCAATAAAATCCAATAACCGTAATTCTTTCCTTAAATCGAAGGAAAATCATTCAGAATCGTCCTGCAAAAGGAAAGAAAGCAAAATCTACTCCGTAATTCTTTCCTTAAATCGAAGGAAAATCATTCAGAATCGTCCTGCAAAAGGAAAGAAAGCAAAATCTACTCCGTAATTCTTTCCTTAAATCGAAGGAAAATCATTCAGAATCGTCCTGCAAAAGGAAAGAAAGCAAAATCTACTCCGTAATTCTTTCCTTAAATCGAAGGAAAATCATTCAGAATCGTCCTGCAAAAGGAAAGAAAGCAAAATCTACTCCGTAATTCTTTCCTTAAATCGAAGGAAAATCATTCAGAATCGTCCTGCAAAAGGAAAGAAAGCAAAATCTACTCCGTAATTCTTTCCGTAATTCTTTCTTTTTCAACAATCTCATTCAAGGCAAGAAGACCCAAAAGGAAATGATTCATCTTATGCTTACCGATAAGATCCGACGAAGATCGATGACGTTAGGGTTAGGGTCGGAATCGATCGGACGAAGATCGATGGTCGATTAAAAATATACGAATCCGATTGTCGGATTCGGATATTATCGGATTATAAATTATAATCCGATAAGATCCGAATCTGACAACAATCCGAAAATCGGGTTAATTTTTTCATATGCTTACCGATTACCTTATCCGATCCGATCGGATCGGATCGGATCGTCGGGTTGGGTCGGATTTGCCCACCCCTAGGTGCTAAGCCGGTTGAGAAATAGAAATCTATTGTCAAATTTGTAGATTAATAATAATTTAATTATTTATTCACTATTTTAACAATTATCATTAAGCACATTATTATTAAAACGAGAGCTAATATTCGAACAATGCCGAGGACTTAAAATAGAGAGTTAAAGAGAGGGCAATGGTAGAGAGTAGAGCCGGCAAACGAGCCGGCTCGTCGAGCCTGCTGAGTTATTCGAGCCGAGCTTATCGAGTTTTTTCCCAAAATTTTTGGCTCGAGCAAGCTATCGAGCCTCGACCCGAGCGAGCCCAACTCTCTCCCTCTCTCTTCATCCCTCCCTCTCCTTCTCCTTCTCTCGCTCCCTCCCTCTCCCACTCTTCCTCTCCCTCTCCCTCTCCCCCTCGCCGACGCCGCAACGGCGACAATTAGCCTGTCGAGCGTCGAGCTCAGCTCGGGCTCGAGCGAGCCAGGATCGGCACTGTTTCAGCCCGATCCTGGCTTGGCTCGACATCTAACCGAGCTGGCCGAGCAAGTTGTCGAGCCAGCTCGCTCGTTTGCCGGCTCTAGTAGAGAGCATATCTTCATATCATCATCCAACAACTTTTCTAGCAAGAGGTTGGCCTGGTTGAATCTCCTGAGTTGGTCTCATAAACGAGTCTCCAGATTCACCAACCCACTTCACACTAGCCTTCATGGGAGGCGCCAGTGCTGCACTCTAGACATTATTTGCCTTCGATTTCCTCTCTCTCTCTCCTCCTTCTCTCGCTCCCTCCCTCTCCCACTCTTCCTCTCTCTTTCCCTTTCCCTCTCCCTCGCCAATGCCGCAACGGCGACGATTAGCCTGTCGAACATCGAGCTCAGCTCAGGCTCGAGCGAGCCAGGATCGGCATTGTTCTGGTCCGATCCTGGCTTGGCTCGACATCTAACCGAGCCGGCCGAACGAGCTGTCGAGTCAGCTCGCTCGTTTGCCGGCTTTAGTAGAGAGCATATCTTCAGTTCATCATCGAACAACTTTTCTGGTAAGAGATCGGCCTGGTTGAATCTTCTGAGTTGGTCTCATAAACGAGTCTCCAGATTCACCAACCCACTTCACACCAGCCTTCATGGGAGGCGCCCGTTGCTGCACTCTAGGCATTATTTGCCTTCGATTTCCTCTCTCTCTCCATCTCTCCCTCTCCCTCTCCTTCTCTTTCTCTCGCTCCCTCCCTCTCCCACTCTTCCTCTCTCTCTCCCTCTCGCCGATGTTGCAACGGCAACGATTAGCCTGTCGAGCGTCGAGCTCAACTCGGGCTCGAGCGAGCCAAGATCGGCATTGTTTCGGTCCGATCATGGCTTGGCTCGACATCTAACCGAGTCGGCCGAGAGAGCTGTCGAGCCAGCTCGCTCGTTTGCCGGCTCTAGTAGAGAGCATATCTTCAGTTCATCATCCAACAACTTTTCTGGCAAGAGGTCGGCCCGGTTGAATCTCCTGAGTTGGTCTCATAAACGAGTCTCCAAATTCACCAACCCACTTCACACCAGCCTTCATGGGAGGCGCCGGGTGCTGCACTCCAGTCATTATTTGCCTTCGATTTCCCAATCGTCATTTTTCCAAACTTTTCAGATACATCTGAAACCCTATTTGCATCATTGATATTCCTTCCCTTGTATGTGGAATCTGAAACACACATAAAAGAAAATCATGACCTACTATTAACAAGCCCTAAATTTTGACTAAAGAAACTGGTATAACGTCTTACTAGGACTGTCCCTTCCTGGAGGTTGATATTTTGGTTGCCTGGCATAGCTCTTCACCAATTTATCTCTACTTCCATCCTTCAAAGAAAAATAAAGAAATAAATAACACAATCAAATCAATTTCAAACAGCTGAAAACGGGAGAAAAAACTATTTAAATGCTAATAATCCAATAAACATGGTAAAGGTATTTGGTTCCCCCGCCCCCACCAAAATATATCCTCGTTATCATAAAACAACTAAAGAAACAGAACAGTAAGCATGCAATATTATAAATTTGCAAAAAATAAAGGCATACAAATTTAAGCAATCACCTCTTTCAACATGTTAAGCTGACGCTGCACACCTGTAATGACACCAGCATCGAGGAAAGTAAGAGCTCAGTGATAAACAGAAACACGACCACCGATATAAATTAATAAGGTTGAATATATTTACTGACTGACTGATGTCTGTAGCCTTCATGATTAAAACCCTATAGCTACATACTAGCACTAACATTACTAGTCATTTTCATTCATTATGAAATGATCACTTGGCACAATTTTTGAAATTCACAAATCCTCAATATAGACACCACAAGGTAATATTTTTTGAGAGCAAGGAGTTCACAAATTCAAAGATACAAGCACTCTTTCAATTAATTATAGGTCTACGTTTAAGAGAAGCAAAAAAATGGAGTGCACTGTTTGCTGCTTACTTGAGTTCAGAGATGCATAGGACTTCGGAGAAGAGAAATCGATTGCAATCTTTGAGTGAGGTAAAAACCCAGAGTACCGTGTAGTGCTCTGTTGCTCATTTTGGCATGCTGTGCGAGCTGTAAAATAATGGTTTGATGAATATTGATTGTATAATGAAGCACGATAGAATGTAAGACAATATTTTTTAAGAAAATATCAAAATCCTGATGAGACAAACCTGGAGGAGGTGTCCTAGCAATAACTGCCCTTGGCCGAAGGGAAGGGGGAACATAATAGCAATCATGTAGCATCAATTACGAACAAACCAAAAATGAGGCAAGCATTTCAATTTAGTATGAGAAGAACAGTAGGAGTAATTACATGCAGAAGAAACACTACCTGGAAGAAAGGATGCTGGAGGACCTCAACATCTGAAGGTCTTTTAAAAGGATCCCAAGAACAGAGTAACTGCATTTTCATAAGAACAACGATGCAGGACAATGACTAGAACACATACATTAATTACTTCTTTCATTCAAATGTACTTACTGCAATGAGATTGATGGCATCAGGAGTCAGGACTAGCTGATGGAATCATGTGAGAGAGGGGAGAACCATTAAACTACACCAAAAGATGAAAAACTTAAATTAGAGACAGTGAGATACCATCTACTCATATGAAAGTGCGAACGTCAGACATTCATACACATACAATAAAGTTTTTCAATGTTCAAAACAGGAAGTTGTTGAATTGAATCTCATTTCATTAACTTCAAATTAAAAGCTTAGTAACAATTAAAGTTTAAAGAAAATAAGTATATTATTCATAACAGAAAACTTTTTCAACGTCCAATTATATTATATAGCACAGACAGCATTTCATGAAGTAACTAATAAAATAAGCATAAAAAATAAACTACAAGGTTACAGACTTAAAATTTAGGGATTAAATTGGGAAAAAGTAAAACAAACTCTAAACCAAATGTTATATTACATTAAAAAATTTAAAATTAATTGGTAATATGGTAGATGAACCAACAATATTAGTGCACCGGCACCATCAAATCCCAATAATTTTTAAATCGTATCCTCGCTAAACAAATGTAAAAACTTAAAATAGTAGGTAAGATTTATCATAAAGGGTACACAAAAATCATGATGCATTTACCATTTCAACAAAGTCATTTTCTTACTTCATTTTTTGAACAGTTTAAAGTGGCAAAGCTTAGAGCACTATTCTTTTCATTGTCCTTTCAAAAGGCTTCAAATCTCATTGCAAAAATTCAAATAAAAATATCATCATAATTAAGATACATTTTTGAAAAGTTGTCAACTTCAAAGATACAATCCTATTTTGCTAATAACATGTTGCCAGTAAAGCTTACTAGCGGGAATTGGTAGTTAATATCTCTAGCAAGGTAAAGCCCATCAGCCCATGAATCCAGTGTTGGGCTGCCAATAACACTGCATATTTTGCAAATTTCAGCTGCTTCACTGCAGCATAATAGTGGAATGACGTTAAACTAATAGACTACCCGTTTATAACCAATATAAATAAAAGATATCATTTACTCAGAATTCAAGGCAAAATCAAACCATATATTAATTGATTGCAACAATATCAAAGAGAGTGATTATTGGCCATGTTAAAAAAAGAAGAGATTATTTCATTAATTTTTTCATGGGCTGCGAATAACCTCCATAAAGAAGTACAATCACAGATACCTAAACCTACAAGCACTCCAAAGAATTTACATAATAAGGTTGAACACCCAGGTTAATCTCATTAAAACTAAATCCAAAAGCATAATTCTTCATTGAGCTAGTACAATCTTTGTCAAATAGCATTACAATTCCAAATCACTCTTGAAAATGAAAATCAACAACTCAAAACCAAAAATGAGCTTTTATATCAGAAGCCAAAAACCCTGTTCTTACCAGTCTAACCAGGTAAGTGAATCACCCCGACAATCACAAAAGAAAATTGAAATGTTTACCTAACACGAATTTACAACTTCAAAACAAATAATCTTTGTTCAAAACACCTACAATATGAAGTAAAAAAAAATACTCAAAAAATATTTACGAATGGAGTTTCCTA
The DNA here is from genome assembly GCA_003255005.1 of Begonia fuchsioides. Taxonomy (NCBI): domain Eukaryota; kingdom Viridiplantae; phylum Streptophyta; class Magnoliopsida; order Cucurbitales; family Begoniaceae; genus Begonia; species Begonia fuchsioides. The sequence continues at coordinate 99,866 of QAOC01001185.1, forward strand.
CCTCACGCCTGGAAATAGTGGACAGAGAGTGAACAATTCAGTCATGATGGCACCCATTACCCATAAATCTGGACCCGAAAAAGCATGATATTTACAAATAAGGCATGCCTAAATTTACAAACAACTAGTATAACATTCAATTAAATAAAATGGACAATGACTTCAGATAGAATGATTGATCTGTTACTCACCGACTTTATAACCATAATGTTTTGACTGAAGAAGTACTTCTGGTGCACGATACCTGATATGATGAAGAATTCAACATTAATAAAACAATGCAATCCTCAGGGGCTAACAATTATATACAAATAAGAAAGTAGCAAACAGAATAAAAAGATGACATAGCACCTTGTTGAAACAAACTCTGTAAATGGCGGTTGCAATATGATTTCCCTTGCAAGCCCAAAATCAGCGATTTTAATTTTTTCTTTCATAACCAACAGATTCTCTGCAAATTATGACGAATGCTTAGTTGAAATCAAAATTTGATCCAGAACTCATTCATGGAGTTTAAGAGTTAAGTGTAACTCTGGAACGTGAAAGCAAATTTTGACGATGATAAAACCAGGGTTATAGATTAAAAAACTACCCATAACATCTCACTGACTAAAAAAATATATTGATGTGGTGAATCATATCAAATAAGGGAAAGGAGAGACGTGGCTTTAAAAGCAACAGCTTATTGACTTCACCAGGTGATTCCATTATCAAACCTTTTTCTCATAACCACTACTACTGATGTAAATAAAAGTAATGATTACCAAATCACAGGAACAAAAAAAGATGTTCCAAGAAATAACAGATCAGTAGTTTAACATCCAAAAAATTGTCAAAAACTGTATGCATAGACTCTTCCAACAATCATCACCACAAAAATGATTACATAAATACCTGGTTTCAGATCTCGATGAAAATATCCTCGCTGATGCATGTGAGCTAGACCTTGAAATACTTGGAAACACCAATTTCGGACTTCAGCTTCAGAGAAAAGCTTATCCTTATCTTTCATAAGTTGGTATAGGTTGTACTCCTAACACATTAGATTGTCACTAGAAAAGCAAATAAACTCAAATGAAGGAACAACTTAAAAAAAAGTAGATGGTCCCACCGACCACATACTCAAACACAAAATACAATATGTCACGTTCCCTGATTACTTCCTTAAGCTTCACGATGTTAGGATGGCTCATCCTCTGCAATGACTACGAAAAAAACATCATGCAAAATAGCTTCATAACCAAATAATATAAAAGCAAATTTCAAGGTAATGCTCAAATAAAATAATCATAGTACCTTCACTTCTCTAAGATTTACACTCTCCTCCCATGAATAGTATTTTTCTTCATTTTCTTGATAGCAACCTGTTACATTAACAACAAATTACACACATCCAACGCTTTAAAAAAATTATTTTACCACCCAGCCAAAATTCAATAACTCTTACAACTTTACCAGTCTGCTTATTAATAGCTCGCCAAACACTCACAAAAGTTCCATCACCTACTTCTTTTATTAACGTGTACCTATAAAAAACGTACCTATAAAAAACGTAAACATATAACAATATATTTGTTATTTAATTTTCCAACAAATTCAAACAAGTATATTTAAATCAGAATAACTCAAGAAGAAGAATTACCTCTCCATTTTGAAGTGTTCAAAGAAAGTAGCTTTAGTTCAGGAGACGAACAATAACTCGGAAAAGAAAAAAATGACATTCTCCTTTGTTGGTCTCTGGAAAAAAAAAACTAAAACTTGGTTGTTGTAACTGCTACTGTCACCATTAACTTTTCAAGGCACTAAGCATCAGCACGAGACGGAAGCTCTGATGGACAGAATTCACAACCTTATTGATAACTAAACCTAAAGGTTCCAAGGCAGTAACATGACGAGGAAGGCAACACCAAACAAGTACAACAGAACATATTGAGATGACAGGAACCAGACAACCAAAGGAAATGATTTAGCTTCAAGAAGAATCCTTTTACTGAAAAAAGTGGCTTAGGGTTCACTTCAGGTAAACGGTGAATAACTATTGTTTCTCCTCTTAACAACCAGTAAAACTTGTGAGCAAATATTGACTATAACCCATACAACCAGTAAATTTCGATGCAGTAGCTCTGTCTTGAATGATTATCCAGTAGAAATCGGACCTGAAATTTTTTTTGAGTTCTGTTAGATAATGAAACCTAGCTTGTAGCGCATAAAACAGAAAGTTGTTCTATTCATAAAATCCCTACCTCAGAAGATGCTCTTTATAGAAATAAGGCCCGATGTTGTATCAGCAAAGCACTATTGAAGTGCAACAAAATCAGTAAATGTATACAAATTATAAATATAGAGTAAAAAAAATAGATATCTTCCTACTTGAACAACTGGGGGTATGATCCAGCACAAATCTAGAAAACAACTAGCATTACGGCTTGTGTGCTGATTATTGGATAGAGAGCAACCAGTAAGTGCAATTAAGAACAGAAACCAGAGGAAAATATCCAAGGCCAAGGCATCTCCAGTCAAGAAATTCTGGGAATGAAAAGACCTGGTAGTGAAAGCAATCTGACAAGAAGCTAGCATGGTCCATGTCTTATGAAAGTAAATTAAGCACCTTATTTCCTTGCCCTGCACAGGATAATAAATATTAAATAATTACTTCTATTGGAATAAAAATTCAATAAATTTTATCAGCAACAAATAGGCAGATTACAACCTATAAATAACCTTTCATATCAGGAATAACAGGAAATCTCTAAATCAAGTGATTATCTATAACCAAACAAAAAATTTCAGACCAATAAACCACCAAAAGCTTGCATATGAATGAAGAGCATTCAAATGGTAAAGGAATAGAAAAGCCAGCATATCAATTAATAATCAGCCATCAAAGAAACAAATTTCAACTTCCGGCATAATTTCGTTTATACCAATGTTTCATCATAATAAGAAAAGAAAAAAAAAATTTCAATCAACTACTAAGACAAGAAAAATAAATAAACCATACCAACCAATTCAAACTCCAAACCTAAATTCATGAAGGGAAAATTGCGTCCCACAGACAGATTAGAAACTAACAAACCATATTAACGAAAACGGATCTAATTTGATCCCATCTCAATCACACAAATATCGATAGATGAAAAAAAAAATCATAATGCGATTGTGCGTAAGAGAGAGAGAGATGTCGAAACCTGAAATCCAAACAGCATATCCACCGTCGGCAAGGACGGGAACGGACGGAATCCAGAGCTTCGAAACCGATTCCTCTCCAAATTTCGTCAAAGTACGAACGACGTAAACCTATCTTATCAAATATAACCTTCGCTTTCTCTCTCTACCAAATGAAATTTCTAAATCTGCTCGTTGGAACGTTGGCCGTTCCATACTGACTTTCAAATATGAATAAACAAATATCCGTTGCTCCCTAAATTATTCAATCACTAAATTACCCTTCTGTTTTATACTATGAGTGTTTTCAGTTGATATCTTAATTTATTAATTTTATCAGTTAATACATTAAAATATAAATTTGTTTTTAATTGAAATTTTTAAAACCATAGTTTAATCGATATTTTTAAAATAGTAGTTTAATCAACAGAAATTCATATGTTAAATTTCGTTAATTATGTTTTTTTATAATTTAATTTCAATATGTTTGCTGCACTTTTTTAATCTCAATCATTCAAGCTGAGAATAATAGAATAAACCCAAAAAATTCAATATTAAAAAATAAATGATGCTCAATTAACTTAAATTTAATAATAATAAAATTAAATTAAATTTTATTTAAGTGTTAGTTAAAAAATATTGCTATGATTTTTCAGCTAGTGCAATTATATGCTTAGAGAATTGTTGAAACTACAAATAAATTTAGGATGTTTATTGATAATTAATTATATAATTATTGTTATGTAACTTTAAGTAATTAATAATAATTTCGTTGGTTTAAGCATTTATTCATTGTGGGCCGGCCCACTTATATAGTGACTAAATGCTTTCCTTGGCGTTAGGCAGCTGCCACAACATGGCCACCGGCCCACCAGTGTTCTAGATGCGGTCCCCTATTTTGAATAAACATCCTTTTTAAAGAAATAAAATAAAATTTAAATGGAAGAAAAATCTTGCTTAAGAGATTTGTAACTAAATAAATTGTTTGACATGAACAAAATAAACGATGTCGTGTCCCCGCTCTTGATAACGAGTGCTCACTACTTGGAGAACATCTACTGACGAGTTTCTACCTCCCTCTCTATGATTTTGGTCTCTAAGACTCCGAAATATTTTGAGTAATGTTAGATTGACATTCTTATCATATTTTCATAATATACATGTTTATGTGTCAAGTTATGATTGGGCTAAAAAATGTATTTAATGTATTAAAGTTAAAATAATTATTTACAATATTAGTTACACCAATCACAATACGATACGTAAGAAAATATATTTATAGATATGTAAGAAAGTAAAATTAATATGAATCAAGTTTACATTAATTTATAGAGAAAATAAAATTATAATGAAATTCTATCATGACCCACCGGTCTGGCCCAAATAAAATTTGGGTTATATCAAACTATCAATCCTTGACATAAATTCTATAAAAGAGATCTATAGTGCATGTTTGTCAGCTCAGCCCAAGTGAAATCTCCATGCTAATTAAAATTATGTCAACAAGAGTGAATCTGATCTGTTTGACCAACTAAAACGACCATAATCAATCATTTGAGTTAGATCTAATTGAGTTTATATGAACCCAATTACTCAACGAGAAACCAATTCGAATTTTTTGATCAATTTTTATTTGGATCAATTACTAAATTTGTTTGAGTTTGAATCTAAATTTGAAAAGTTGACCTGTAGGTTTGTGTTGGATTGGTTTGGGTTAGTTAACTAATCCAACTCCAAATTTGTGAACCAATAATTGAATTTTTGGTTTTTTGTGAATCCGCGGATTATGAACCCTTTCTTAATTTGTAACCCATGAATTTAAATTTTACGAAATCAAATATGAGTATGTATGTGCAAACATGATATTTATATGAACTCGCACCAAAACCAACATGAAATTTGAATCAATTTTGATTTGGATCGATTGTACGATGATTTGAATTTAGATTTAATTTTATAGAAAAATGACTAACTAGATTATGTCAATTTTTCTTAAAAACCCAACCCAACTTGCCTTATCTCACCCCTATATATTTTGGATCAGCTGACAGCATTTAACAAAAAAATAGATGGCATGAAAGATAAAATGTTAAATATATTAAGATTGTATTAAATTTGATGTCCTACTTTTATGGTTTCTCTTCCAGTCTTATTGTTTAATTTGTAGCAAATGCGAATCTAAGTGACAGGTTAAAATTGGGCACATGATACTTAAACTTTATTGTAAGATATTATATAGTTAATATTGCAAGGATTTTACATATATATTGCAAGGAAAGATCATGTGTAGAAGAAGCTTGGACCATATAAGATGCAAAAGTTACTGAATTGAATTACCATTTCATTTGGGCTTCTCATTCTCTTTTGTTGGCTATTAGTACTAGAGAAAATAAAATAAATTTGAATTCGTAACTAAATTTTCATATCTACTAGAAACAATGGATAGAGACTACTTGTTACGGCCTTGCATACGGTTATAAAATACGCTTTTGGCTGGTCGGAAGTGGAAATTAATCAAAATTTAAGCCTCCCACTTGAACATAAGTGAAGTTCTTTATTTCCCATTTCACATACTTTAGTACTATAATTGGTTCCACATATAGTTGCACCAACGAACCATACACAAATACATGCCTTTGATTTGTCTTTTTTTATTTCAAGTTTCATATATGAGATGAATATTTTTACCCATTTAATTAAAGATTTGTAGTTAAATTGGATGAGGGAGAATAGAGAAGCATTATGTTTTGAAAGCTCATGGGTCATGAACTTTTAAATTGCCCCATCTAAAAATTTCAAATGACAAGTTGAGAAAAAAGATATGCAAGCCCTAGCACATTGCAATCTCCCCTCCCCGTATTTTTGAAGTAGGTTCAGCCTTACAACGATAGGAGTGGGACCCGTGAGTTCGGGATGAGAGATCGCTTTTGGCTAGTTAGAAGATGAACTAAATTGAGAGTGAAGCCTCCCATTTGCCTGTTGGAGTTATGGAAAGACTCCTCCATCAATGCACTTGAGTTCTTTCTTTCCCATTTCACACTTTAGTGCTATAATGATTTTGGTATTGAATGCGATGAATATTTTTAGTCATTTAATTAAAGATTTGTAGTTGAATTGAATGAGAGAGAATAGAGAGGCATCCTAACTTTATGCATTAAAAACCTTATGGGTCACAAACCTTTTAAGGTGGTCCCAACCTAACCATTTTAATTGACAACAAGGAGGTGCAAGCTAGCACGTTTATAGTCTTCACTTCCCATACTTTTGAAGTATCACCAAGCCTTTCCACCCAATTTTTACCTCTCACCTCGTTAACTTTATAACACGCAAGTAATATGCCACTTTATTTGTCATTCTAATTAGGGGCGGACACAGTCTGAACCAATTGGGTTTCAAGTTGAATCAGAACTGTTATTATGAAATATAAGCGGGTTCCAGTTTGTCGCAAACCAATTTTATATTTAAAGAATATATATTTATTTATTTTATTTATGTCGAGTTTTGAATGATTAGACCCAGTTTGGAACTAATTTTTAAGCTTGTATAAGATTTTATTTGCTTTTTTGACCTACGATCTGATTCCCTATTTCACAATTTTTAAAAATTAATATATATAACAGTTAAAAAATCAACAATTTTGATTCAAACCACAATTTCGGTCTGATTCTATCCACCATAAATTTTTAACTTTTTAAATGTTGCCAAACTAGCCAACTCGCTCATGATTAATAGTCATATCAAAACATGCTTAAAGTATGATCACAAAGGCATACACATAAATCTACCCAAATATGAGGTTGGGAATTGGATGCATCGAACATGGAGCCATTATTAGGCATAATCTAGGGGTAGACCATTGGAACAGCTTTCATATAAATTCCACCATGTGACAAAATCAACCTTTTCCCACGTTGAATTGTCGGTCATCACTCTTCCATGTGCTTCATCAATTTATACCTTCATCTCTCTCTATCACTCTTTCCATTTTGGGTAAAGTTTGGTTATGAAGTTCAGCATTTAATATTCACATTTTTTAATCAAAAAATAAAAAGAAAAATAGTTCAAAAGCGTGTTCAAAGGTTATCTCTTTGAACTAACCATCACCCGACAATCTGCTTCCCTTAAAAAAAAGTCAAATTATAATAGTTTAATCGATGCTGTAAGTCAACCTAATAAATCTTCATCTATTTATTAAATTATTTCCATCATTTATTCAATGTCTGCAATATTAGGAACAAGCTTAGTTGCTTTACCTTTCCATTGTAAATTATGTTACATAATTATTTACACATGAAAAAATATTTATTTTTTAGGGGAGTAGTTTAGGGGAAGACCCTTTGAAGATGTAATTTCCACTACCTTACAAAACCTAACTTTTCCCATGTTCAAGTGTCGCCCATCTCTCTCTCATGTGGTGACAAGATATACCCTCATCTCTCTCTAGAATTATGAAGTTAGTTAATATAAAATATTATCTTAATATAAAATATTATCTTAATATAACATTATGTAATCACAAGTCTTTGATTTTCCTTTCTCTTTTAAGATTTATAGAGGAGTTGAATCTTTGTATTGATCTTTTAAAGATTTTTAGTATAATTGAAAGAGAGAGAATAGAGAGGCATCCAACTTTTTGTATTTAACACCTTTAACTATGGTCCCAATCTAACCATTTAAATTGACAAGTAAGACGACCCATGATGCCTTTTTTGGCAATCCAAATTAGGGGTGTGCAAATCCGACCCAACAAGACATATCTGATCCGATCGGATCGGATCGAGCAAAGGTAGTCGGTAGGTATATTTGATAAATGATCCGACGTTCGGATTGTTTGTCGGATCGGATCGTTATCGGATTCGTCGCGATCCGATCCAATCCGAACGTCAGATTTATGTTTACAATTTATAATCAACAAATATCTGAAATCCCCAAATTCGTAAATCGCAAATTCGTAATCCTTCCTGACTGAAATCTAATCCCGACGATCGACTTCGGCGTCTGAACCCCGCAACCGCGACGAACCCCGAACCCGAAGACATCAGTGAAGAACCCCACGACGAACCCCGCTGACGAACCGCACGATTAACCTGAGACGAACCCCTACGAAACGGTCGACGAAGCTGCGACGTACCGGGCGACGATTCTGCGACGAACTCCAACCAAGGATAGTTTGGTTGTCTGTAATCTTGGATGATAGTTTGAATCTTGGATGATATATTTTGGATTAGGTTCTCGGATTGCAGGGAAAACACTCAAAACAGGGGGATCCTCGGATTTTTGTACGATCCTATCCGATCCAATCCGATAATTGTCGGATCAGATCAGATCGGATTCAGATGGAGTTTTGGAGCCGATCCGATCGGATCCAAAACTCCAATCCGATAATTGTCGGATCAGATGAGATTGACAACAATCCGATCTAATCTGATCCGACGCCCACCCCTGATCCAAATATTACCAAACTAGGGCTTACCAAACCATGGTTAATTATGATCACTAGGCTTCCACAGAAATCTACCCAAATATGAGGTTGGAGAATCTAGTTTTTCACTATGTGACAAAATCAACCTTTTCCCACGTTGCATTGTCGGTAAACCTTTTAAAAAAGTTTTCAATCAAATTATTGAACTTCTCCAGAATTTTAATGAATAATCTATTGTTCAACATCGGCCAATTTAACCCATATGTGCTAATTTAGTTAAAGTTTTTTGTTAATTTAAATAGTTTTGACGAATTGCGAAGAAATAAAGAAATTAATTTTATATTTTTCTTGGGTTTCATTAAACTCCTGAAAAGCTTTCATCAAATTATAATGTTTATAAAATTTAGGCTAGAGTTAATTGACTAAAAATGTTAATCAAATTGATGTACGTGACTGAATTAAATATAATTTACTGCAGTAAATGACTGGGTGCACGTTCAATTCTACTAAATTTCAAAGGGTCCATTTACATTTTTTAATATTTAGAGGGATTAGCTGCAATTGCCAATTAGTTTAGACAATTTTACTCTAAAATAAATAAAAAAAAGTATAAATAGTTACGAAAATAAATAAAAAACAAATGCCCACAAGTGGTGGGTCGATTTGAAAGAAAGCTACTTTAGGTATTTAAGACATGGGCCCCAAGTATTTAATATTCCTTCGATTTTCCAATCTGAATGCTTGTAAATGTCAATGGAGGAGGAGCGTGAGCTCTCACCTTTGCAAGAAAAGACGGTTCTTTTTCTGATTCTCTCTGTCCATGGCCAAGGCCACTGCTCTTTCCAAAGCCTCTGAAACCACCACTAAACGCCGGAAGGTGGCCGGCGATCGGTGCCCTGACCAGCCTTTGCTTCCGGGCTTGCCGGACCACCTGGCTCAACTCTGCCTCTCCCACCTTCGACCTTCGCTTCTTTTCTCTGTTTCTCTCTCGTGGCGTCGCCTGCTGTATTCGCCGTTTTTTCCTCCTTTTCTATCTTTGTACGCTATTGTCTCCTCCCAATCTGGCTCTGATTCTTGTTTTTCTGTCAATGATTCTGATTGTGCCCGGTTTTTCTCCTTCGATCCTATTTCTTACAACTGGGCCTCACTTCCTCCGCCGCCGTCGTATCCGCCGGTTCGTCTTCTTGTCCGGCATCCGTCGTTTCTCTCGCGAAACCTCCCCGTGCAGTCCATCTCTGTCAATGGTCGCCTCGTTCTCCTCGCTGCGAGCACTCATAATTTCTCCCCGGCGCTCACTCGCCCGCTCATCTTCGACCCGATTGGCCGGAGTTGGGAACTGGGACCACCGCTCTCCGCCCCCCGCCGGTGGTGCGCCGCCGGATCGCTCGGCGCCTCCGTCTACGTTGCCAGCGGAATCGGTTCTCAGTTCTCTTCAGAAGTCGCTCGGTCCTTCGAGAAATGGGATTTGCAAAGGGGGAAATCAAAATTAGTCCATAATCGGAAAGGGAGGCAAGAGTGGGGGTGGGAAAAAGTGTGCGCTCTAAAAGACGGGACTTTCAGTAGAGACGCCATTGATGCAGTTGGGTGGAGAGGGAAGCTCTGTATGGTTAATGTAAAAGGAGACGCGCCGAAGAAAGGGGCTGTTTACGACGTGAAAAACGACGTGTGGGAGGAGATGCCGTGTGGTATGGTGGCGGGATGGAGAGGGCCGGCGGCGGCCATGGATGAGGACCAGATGTTCGTGGTGGATGAGAAACAGGGTAGTCTCAAAAAGTACGATCCAACAATTGATGGGTGGGAAGAAATCATGGCGTCGGAGAGGTTCAGAGGGGCCGTGCAGATCGCCGCCGGGGGTGGGCGGCTCTGCGTGGCGTGCCACGGCGGCCGAGGATTGATGGTGGTGGACGTCTCGGTGGCTCCGCCGCAGGTATGGGAGGTTGATTTGCCTTTGGGTTTAGAAGTGATGGCTCTTCATATCTTGCCCAGAATGAGCCACCCACATCTTTGATTTCTTCTATCCAACATTTGCCATAATTTCTTTTTTTCGGGGTAATTTTGATTCCATTCTCACTACTTAGCATTGGTTCCATTTACCAATTTCAAAGTTGTTCATCCTTGTAATTTTATCAAATTTCGCTACTCAATTCTTCTAATTACATACAAGTGCATTTAATCTTATTTAGATCCTCAATTACAAAAACAAATGGAATGCACATTCAACACCCGTCAACAATCTATGCTGCCCAAAATAGAAAATGAAAAAAAAACATGAATGGATGCCAAATTCCCCACTTACTCCTACATCAACGTGTGACAAAAGATGAACAAAGCAAAACTTAAAAATCGAATTAATTAGACTAAAAAAAGTGTCCAATGGGAAGGATGAGTGCTACTAAGACAGTGGAACAATTTCATTATGAAATGGACATCCTACGACAACTTTATGGCAAGCATCATCGTACTAATCAAATATACATAAACATGGCTTAAGGAAGATGTTAGATGAAATCAACTTACTTGTCGTTTTACTGCACAAAAGGATAGCGAGATATGTAGTAGTCCCTCAGCCTCGAAGTGCCGTCTCTGGCAAGAACTCCTTCGACATCTCCGATGATTCTGGCCAACCATATCTCTAAATTTCTCTGGATTTCTTTCAAGTTGTTTCTGATTGAGTCTAGGCATCGTCTAGTTGTCATTTTCGCTTGGCTCCCAAGCTCGTCCCTGTAATAACTCTTTCCTATTTCACTGTGCAATGCCATCAACTTCTGTCCGGTCTCGGATGCCCGTTGCTGAAGTCGAAATGCTTCGATTAGAAACTCTGTTTGCCTTTGCGTCCGAATCTCTGGGCTCATAGGTGGTTCGCATGGATCACTAACCTGGATTTAGAAAATTTTGAAGAATTTGAGACAATTATGCTAAATAATTGCACAGAAACCTGTCTTAATAACATGTTCTGCAACAAGATGGTCAAGGGTTGACAAAGATGGTAAAAAGCCTTTTTGACCATGGTAAAAATTGAGAGCATCTAATATACTTCTGTATATGCCTTCAAAGAAAGGGAAAAGAAACATTAACGACAGAAATTTAATATTATGAATCAACCCATTAACTGTGCACGATATAAAATATAAAGATCAGCCATGTGTCTCTTCTATGTTCACTCGTTTCACCTTCTACAAAGTTCATAATTCTAACTCACCATCTCCTTAAGTTCATCATTCTAACCCACCAGCTACTTGAAGGATCATCCAAGAATCACAAAATGAAATGTTTACAGGCTGAACTTTTTTAGTGTTTATTATCAGATGAACTTCCATGAAGTTGAACTTATATTCAGAGATATCTACTACAAGCATAAAAAGAATTTTTTTTCGAGCAGCAAAAGTTGCTTCTCTTTTTTCAGTAATGCGACTTTTAAGATCCCACAGTACTATTGTATGAGCAGATTGTCCCGTATCAATAATCCTCAAATAATAACATAGAGACTATTATGCATTAGGCAACAAATAATACCATTCGGCTGCATAGAAGATCAATTTTTCCTGTAAGAGCTTGATATCTCTTCGCTTGCTTCCTCATAAGTGATGGTACCTTTAGTAGATCAGTTTTACTTATTTTTTCCAAATTAAGAAGTTCTTGTTCGAGTAGTTTTAATTTAGATGAAACTCCAGTAGATTCTCCATCTACCTTCCAGGGAAGCTCTCTCCTGATCAAGAAGAAAATGATTAATAACTTGCTAATTGTATGCTAATTGTATTTCATGTACTATAAATGTATTGAACTAGTTAGCACTATACCTTGGCACAAAATGCTTCATTTGATAAGATGATTCAAGGGATTCGTATTGAGCATCCTGCAAGGGAGAATCATTCTATTTAAAATAAATGTACTGCAAAGTAGCTTGGCGAACGTACATAAGAAGGATTTTGTCAGTTGCTAATATTCTACTAAACACCAGTTTCTAAATTTGATTATTTCATAGCTGGACAGTCTTTATTTTTTTCAAGTAATGTTTACTTAACATATGACAATCAAATCGAAAATGTCAGTTGATTCATGTTGTCATTACATGCAAATATATCTGGTAACTACTGAAAAAATAAACACGACATGCAAAAAGGTAAATAAAAAAGTACATAAACTTAACTTACTAAGATAAGATATCAGTGGATACTGAATGTACTGGTCTAGTTACGTTCAGTTCAATTATTGTTTGCACAGAAATATACCAATGTAATTGATTTTCTTTTACTTTTTAATATCAAACCATACCAAACTAATAATGCCAAACTACTACAGTAAACAGTTCGATTGATTTGGGCAATTTTTTGACTTGTCCATTTTTTGAACATCCCCATACTTCAGAAACTCTAAACAATTGATAAGAATAGAAATATCACAAGGGCATTGTGAGGGTTACGTCTATTCAGTGGACCAAGTACGTGGATAATCAGATTTTCAAGTAGTGGATGAGGACAAAATGCTTATTATGCCAAGATAAAGGAATAGACATATAGGTAACAATAAATGTCTATAACCAACTTCCAAAAAGATATTTCAGGCACCCATATTATTAAATTAGTTTTTATGAAAAATGAATTCTTCGGATTGGATTAGCAAACTGGAACATTTTCCAAAATAAGACTTCCAGTTGGTACTATTTCACAAGACAGGAATAGTTCACTAACAAGAAAGGGCAACGATGGCTACGACGCAAACAATTTTCTAAATTTTCGAGCAGAAGAAACAAACCAAAAGACAGGTCAACGAGAATAGAGCAGACAGCGAATATATTCCACTTCCACTACTCAAAACAGAACAACTCTAGTTACGATGCAGAAATTCCTAGCTATCAATATACATCACTTCTGGATAGAAATTAACATTGGAGCCAAAGAAATTAAATCTTTTATATGATGTATACTAACGCATTCTTGAAAAGTTTTCCATTAACTTTTTGAAGAAAATTAAAAAAGATTGACGCGTGGTAAACCTACCCATATGGCTCCAATGTAAGGGAATCCTCAACTTTAGATTAAAACCAATTAAGTCTTTCACAGTAAAAAAACGAAATATGAATGATTAATAAAATTAAGCAAGTTGGAAACGGAGTAAACCTGCCATGGACTGGCTCTCTCTGACCAGAACTTGGATGCCGAAGCCAGAAACTCCGAATTAAACCCATTTCCATTTTGAATTTGATCTTGATTGTGACGATGGCGCAGATGTTGATGTTCACAGAAAAGATTCATGTCCTCTGAGCTCAAATTCGTATTCAAATTAACATACTCCTCCGACGAATTCTTCTGAAACCACTCTCTGGGCTCACTCCCAACGAAGCCATCTGCATCAAACGACTCATCGCCTTCTACCACTTCTTCGAGTCCATCCTCCTGGTATAGCTCCTCCGAGCGGAACTCAACTCGTTTGGACAAAAAATCAAGCATCTCGTCCCTATGTCGAAGCTCCTTCTCCAAATCATGGATACGAGCCTGCGACTGTAGCTGAGAATTTTCGAACTCGGATAGTTTGGACGAAAGATGAGCAACGTCTTGATTAGCAGCATCGATCTGAAGGAGCAGACGCTTCTCAACGACCATCCAAGAATTCCGATTGGAGGCGAAGATCTCAACTACCCTCGCATTGGCCTTTGAATCTTCCTTTCTCCTCGATTTCATCTGCTTCAGCTGCTCCTCAGCGTGGATTAACCTCAATTTCAGCTCCTCCACAACATACTGGAGCCTTCCTACTAATGGAATCGAATGCTGGGGAAGCAATGCTAGAAACACAGCAAAGCTAATGCCTAAGTACCCGCGCAAAACCTTGTTGAATTCTTCGTCTCCTCTCATTACTCCTCCTTGCTGCCGCTTCTGTTCATCCTCTTCTGCCATAGTTTCACCGGTAGTACGAGAGAGACAAATTTGAGAGAGAGGGACTAGATCTTTTAGGTCTGTGCTCTTTGTCCGTATCTCTATTATTTTCTATGTGACCAAAAAGACCTTGGTGCAACAATAAGGACGCGGGTCAGGGTCGTTTAAATGCGAAACGATAAGGACGCGGGTCAGGGTCGGTTATATGCGAAACAATAAGGACGCGGGTCAGGGCCGCCGGTTATATGAGAAACAATAAGCACGCGGGTCAGGGTCGGTTATATGCTAAACAATAAGGACGCGGGTCGTGTTTAACTTGTAAGTTCGGCCTTCGGGTCGTTTTTTTTAAAAAACCGACAACCGGACTGTTCTTTAACACAAGAAAACGTCGAATCCTGAACCTCACTTCAAATGACCCAACGAAACCCTCGATCATTCCCAATTTTTCGCGAGGGAAGAGACTGGCGGAGACTTCGCGCATTGCTGATCCAGGTGTGTTTCGTTAGTTTTCCTTCATTTTTTTTATGTTGTTTTGTGTATTTTAAACTAGGTTTTGTTAGAGAGAATTGTTTTTGCTTTTTATTGAATCATTGATTCGCTTTTCTCTTTTTTCATTCTGAATTTGATTTTTATTCCTCATCGTGTTTCAGCTCTGTATTATGTATCGTGCTTCGTCATCTCTCCATTGTGGCTTAGAATCTTCCTGTGCTATTTGTTTGACAATTTATGGTTTATGCTCAATGGTGATTTGGTACTCTTTTGGGGTACTTCGGAACTTTGAATTATTGATTGAATATTTTATAACTCAGTATAGCGATATTTGTTTTCTCTATAAATGTAATTTGTAAATCCTCTGAGAGTTGTCTTGGGTTCTACAGCTTTGGTAATAAAAGGAAACCGTATACAATTTGAGGTCAATTTTTAAATGTTAAAGTTTAATTTGCAAGTCTGAACCCGATATCGTGATCAGTAAAGGGTCGGTTGCTAAATGTATCCCAACCCGATAGGTTACTTGTTATTAAGTGAAATCTTAATGGGTTAGGTCAAATCGGTACAAAACCTGACTTATGCCCACCCCTACCTGCCGCTCGCGAACGACCTGCCGTGCCTTGACGTGGCGCGGTAGGTGCAATGGACACACGGCCCGACTACTAGTTGGTGGGGTTGCAGGTGTGACACACTCCAATTTTACTGCTTTTGATTTATTCAGTCATTGATAGCATTAGTCAAATGAATCAAAATACATAATCATCATGCCAAGGCGTGAAATTAATTTATAAATGTAGCATTACTAGTTCTCTACTCGAGTTACACAATTCATTTTTTGTATTTGAGTGGAAGCATACGCATGAAAGAATTGTTAGGAGACTTCAATATGTGAAGTGTTGATAAATCTGTACATTTATGAACTTAGATTTAAAATTCAAGTGTAGAAAAGGCTCCTGTGATGAATTGCTCGTTCCAATTTCTGAAGCTCTTGTGGAATTTGAGAAGATCTGAGGAGCTCTAGTTTGCAACTCTATTATTCTTTTTTCTAATTTTTTTCGGTCTTTCGTTGCCGATCTATTTTTTGCTTTGTTTTGTTGGTCTATGTGTGTTTCTGATTGGATTAATAAAAGGTTGCTTTTTAGTTGTTTTTAAAAGTTTGTAGACTAAGTAATTTATTTATTTTTTATCTTTTAATTCTTATGTTCTCGTGACACCGTCAAATGGTCCAATTAGCATTTGCTTTAAATTATTTGTTATTGATTTTGATTATTTGTGATTTATTACATTAAATGTATTTGTTAATGAATTTCTTAAGTTAAGAAATGAAATGTACACAAAGGGACAAGTTTAGTGTTACTCTTCTACGTAATGTGTCTCTTGAATTAATATTTCGCTTTTGATTAAAAATTTATATAAGAATAATGTCTTAATACTTTTTCACTTCAGATACATAATTTCATTAGATTAATTTGTATTTCTAGTTTTATCGGTGAATTTGAATGCTATTCCTACAGCCAGATTTGATGCGAAGAGAGGGGAATATAGAGAAATTCTGTTTACTGAAGCTCTTCTGATGTTTCTCATCCATTTGCTATGACGTAAATTGGAAGAAGTATTTAGATTTCAGCTTCATGTCAAGAAGCAGGGAAGAACATGCATTTGTCTTACTCCCAAATGACTTCTAAAAGGGTTCCCGAAAACAACCGTACAAAAGCCGGACACCCACTTTGATGAGAATAGCTTGCCGAAAAGAGCATGAAAGGTATTATTGTGACAAATTACTTTGTGAAGGCTTTGATAACATATTATGATGTTTGTGAGGGTTTATCTCGTGCAGGCGAGAGTGCACGATTCTACATAATTTAAAGGATAATATTAGTGCTGTATATAAGTAGAGTTTCTCATTTTATTAAGTATAATGTGTTTTAAACTGTAAATTCAAGAATAAATTTATACAGGTTCTGATCCAAAATAGACTGTTATATTGCGACTATCAGATGATGTTAATGTTATAGTTTTGTTGCGCATAACAGAGAAAATTTAGTGTCCACTTATTCGTGATACTACCACCAACGAAGAGACTCTTGTATTTATAGCGGTTGAAGATTAGAATCAACAAAAAGATTATGACACCTTCATTTCTCTTAATTTGAGTGTAGCATATTATTATCATCATTATTTACCCTTTACCCACATCAAATTAGCTTTTAAATTACATAAATTAATCATTTTCATTTTAATTTGACCATGAGAATAATGGATGATTAAAAACAAAGGCAAACATTCTATATGAAATAAGGATAGGTTTACTTTGGACTGATTAATTTTATTTAAGTAATTTATTTATTATTATATTAAATACAACGGTAACTTAGAACTTAAAGATTATAGTTCAAAATTAAAAATAAACTTAAAGATTAATTAGCGTAACAAATTAATGATTCATAAAACTTAAATAAATCAAGTTTGTCACGGGCCAATTAGAAGATTATTATGACTTTATTGTAAATATTTATAAGTTGAAGGAGCTGTTTGGTAATAATGACCTCATTAGTTTTGTATTTTATCAGGATTTGAAGGGCTAATAAGCAAATAAATTGATAGTTTTTGAGATTAGAAATTTGGGAGAGGGAAGCTTTGCAAAATGCAAATCAGCGGCTGCGTTGAAATGCAAAGTTGACACAGTTGCCAACAATTTGAAATTAAGATGCAAATTCATGGCGGCGATGGAGTTTTTTTTAAATATGGAGTCTGGAGTAACCCTTAGGGAAATTTGAAGAACATATCTGATATCTCTACTTCTACAGTCTACTGGCTTGGCTCTACTGGAAGTCTGGAACTGCTCCCCATATTCTCATATTCTTGCTTCGGGTTTGGCAATTTTCCCCCATTTGTCTGTGTTATGGTTATTGCGCTCATCGTCACTTGCTGCTCTAATCTACGAGTTTTCTTTCTTTTGTTTTATTGGAATTGAAAGGGTATTTGCTGAAATCCGCAGCCTGGGCTTGAATTTGGGTTTCCCTTCCCTTTACACGGTTTCGGTGGTCGATCAAAGGTGATGATTAATTTTACTATTTGGTATCGTCCTTATGGTCTTTCTTCAAGTATCGATTTTTTCTTCTTTTTTTTTGCGTGAAATTTTGTCCCTCTCGTCGTCGGTATTAGAAGGAAGCACAAGGTATTTTCTGGTTGGACGTTTTCCGTCTTGTGATTTCAATTACTAAGCTAGAATATAGAAGTAAAATTTGGGACACTTCACATTTCAGATTCAACATTTCACTTTTCACATTTCTTCGAGTTTGCAGCTTTGATTAGCTAAGCGGCTCATGAGCACATGTAATTCAGTACGGAAAGATGTCCCTTCTAAGCCGTTTCTTTTATAAGAGACCCCCGGATGGCTTGCTTGAGTTTTTTGAACGAGTATACAGTAAGCCACATTAAGTCTTTCTATTTTTCTTCAACATGTTTTTTTTTTTTCTGGATATGGGTTCGTACCTATCTGCCATTTACATTGAATGATTATGTGCAGTTTTCGATTCTTGTTTCTCCACTGAAATCTTGCCTGATGACATGTTCCAAATATATCTCCATGAAGTTATAAATGAGCTACATGAAGATTTTTCTGGGTCATCCTTCCTTGCATTTAATTTTCGCGAGGGCGAGAAGAAAAGTCAATTTGCCAAAATTCTGTGTGAATATGATGTTACCGTTCTGGATTATCCTCGGCAATACGAGGGCTGCCCTCTCCTCCCACTATCTTTAATACAACATTTTCTCCGTGTTTGTGAGAATTGGCTCTTGCTTGGAAACCAACAAAACATTGTTCTTCTCCATTGTGAGAGGGGTGGTTGGCCACTCTTGGCCTTCCTTTTGGCCAGCCTTCTGATTTTCAGAAAATTGCATAGCGGTGAACGGAAGACTCTTGATATTGTGCACCGAGAAGCACCTAAAGGGTTTTTACAGCTATTGTCACCTTTTAATCCATTTCCATCTCAATTAAGATACCTGCAATATGTTGCAAGAAGAAACATATCTTTGGAATGGCCACCTCCAGAGCGAGCTCTTTCCTTAGATTGTGTAATACTCCGTGCCATACCAAGCTTTGATGCTCGGAATGGCTGCCGACCTATTATTCGAATTTTTGGCAGGAATAATCTTAGTAAGGGTGGTATTTCCACCCAAATGCTTTTTTCCATGCCCAAGAGGAAAAAAACTCTTCGACACTACTGTCAGGTGATTTTCACAATGAACCATCATTTTAGTAGAACATGGTTCTGTTGTCCAAAGTGAGGTCCTATTTTTATCTACTGTGGTTGTAACATATATATTTCTTCTTGCAGACGGACTCAGACGTAATCAAAATAGATGTTCAGTGCCTGGTTCAAGGAGATGTGGTCTTAGAATGTGTGCATTTAGAATTGGAACCTGAAAGGGAAGTGATGATGTTTCGCATAATGTTTAACACAGCATTTATTCGATCAAACATACTAATGCTGAATTGTGAGAACTTGGATATTCTTTGGGGTTCTAAGGAACGATATCCAAAAGGATTCCGCGCAGAGGTTAGTGCACAGTCAGCATGGGTTGGTTTAATCAATGTGATCTTATGTTCAATATCTTATCCTTTTCATTGGTTTTGTTGACTAAAGATCCATTTAAAGTTTGCTTCTCAATGTCCATCATTTAAGATTTATCCATACTATTAAGTTTTGTTTCGATGAATTTCTTTTCCTTGAGATTTACATTGATCTAAATCTCAGAATGACCAAATTTAGGTTCTATTTGGGGAGGTTGAAAGCATCTCTCCAGCTAGGGCTCCTCCAACTACAATCTTAAATGGCGAGGAGAAAGGGGGTCTACCAATAGAGGCTTTTTCCAGGGTTCAAGAACTTTTCAGTAATGTTGAGTGGGTGGATAGTGGTGATGATGCAGCGTTGTGGATACTCAAACAACTATCTGCCCATGGAGATGTGAAAGAACTGTCAAGATTCCAAAGCAAAGTAAGTTCACATTCATCACCTGTTGACTCAGAGGAAGAAAACTATATCTCAAGTGCAAACGAGAGTTCTGAGGAACTATTTGATGGTATTCTCAATCCCTTACTAGATTCGAAATTAAGAGTCACAGGTGCTATAGAAACATCCTTGTTATCTTCTCAGAATAGTAGTTCTTATGGAGTGAAACTTGATTTCGAGCATTTTGATGAACAAATATTGTCTACGGATGAAGAATTGCCACCTTGTTCATCTTCTCCATCACAATCTCCACCACCACTTTCTCAAATGGAATTTCCATCAGATCCTCCTCTTTCATCACTTTCTCCACTTGCTACTACTTCTTTTGGCCCTCCTCCTCCTCCTCCTATACCACCATCACCACCACCACTTTTATCTACAATCTGGGAAGTTTCTCATAAATTTGACAATCGTACCAGTAATGTTGGTTTGACATCACCTAAAAGTTCAATTCCTACACCCCTCGAGGCACCAAGTTTGGATACTAGAGTAGTACCACCATCTCCTTTACCTCTTAACTTAACAAGTTCAATTTCTACAACCTCCCTTGTTGCTGCTGAACTACCTACTACAGTCACTCCTTTTGCTTCTGTTGAAAATCCATCAACTTCTCAAGGTGGTGGTTCTACATCAACTTTGCCCTTTCCCAAAGAACAACCTCTAAGTGCTCCCCCTCCCCCTCCTCCTCCTCCTCCTCCTTCATTGATAAGATTTGCTGGGACACCATCTTTAGCCCATCCACAACCAAATACTCTAAACCATCCTCCTTTTCCTCCACCTCCACCTCCACCTCCGCCTCCAAAACAAATTTCAAATAGTAGTGTCGGGCCATCTATCCCTTCTTCACCTCCAAAAGGTCCTAGTCCTTCCCCTCCCCCTCCCCCTCCCCCTCCATTGCCGGTTGGAGCTAATAAACTTGCTCTATTTCAAAAGCCTCCTATTGCTCCTCCTCCTCCACCTCCACCTCCACCAGCACCATTATTGAGCGCTACTACTAAACCAATTGCACCTCGAATGCCTCCTACCACCCCTCCTCTTCCCCCATTATTGAATGCTATGGCTAAACCAATTGCACTTCAAAAGCCTCCCACGTGCCCCCCTCCTCCTCCCCCTATTTCAAGTACTCATGGTAAGCTAGCTCCACCTCCACCACCAGTACCACTAAAGTCTCTTGGTGCTCCCATCCCCCCACCATTGCCAAAAGGTTATGCTAAACCTCCTCCACCACCAAAGCCGTCTACCACCCACACTATATCCAACAGTGGTGCTCCACCTCCACCTCCTCCTGTAGAGAAGGGCATGAGTGTGCGTCCACCTCCCCCACCATCTGTTGAAAGAGGGCGGATTTCTTTAGGACCAAACATACAAGGAAAAGGTCGAGTTACCAATCCGACTGTTAATGCTCCCAAGAAAACTTCATTAAAGCCATTGCACTGGGTGAAAGTTACCAGGGCAATGCAAGGAAGCTTATGGGCCGATTCGCAAAAGCAAGAAAGTCACTCGAGGTGCATATTAAAAATATATGTTAAGATTCTGGTTAAAATAACATGAAATTTCAGCTATTAGTTGGTTGCCTTCTGGCACATTTGATTTTATATTGAAGTCATTCAGCTCATATTAAAATTTATGTTAAGATTCTCCTCGTGATAGTTCAACTATTCGTTGGTTGCATTCTTGCACGTTTGATTTTATATTGAAATCATTCAGTTCATGTTAATATTTTATTTCTGGCCATTATTGAGGATTATATTCTGAAACGAGGAGTTGCTTTTGTTTGCAATATTTCTGTTAGTCTGAAGAAGAGATAGTGATGTCAACTTCTTAGCATTGGACGTGTTACTTTTTTTCTCTCATTCAATTGATGTGTTTGATTGTTCTTCTCCAAAATTTTATTTCTCATCGATGTTTGGGCATCTCTTATATTGTCTATATTATTTCAGGGCACCTGAAATTGACATCTCGGAACTTGAAAGTCTTTTCTCCGCAACCTCTGTCTCAGATGGAAATAGTTTTAAAAGTGGAGGTCGACGTGGTTCTAACATAAATAAACCTGAGAAAGTACAACTGGTAGGCCATGCACACTTCTTGTACTTTTTAGGATGTGGATTTCATTTTCTGGATTATGAATTATATATAGAAAGACTAATAGAAGAGTTTGGGGGAGTTGGCAGTATCCACAGCCTGTATACTCTTGTAGAAGGAACATAGATATCTACACTTCAAATGGTTTTCAAGTAATCTGAATTTTAAAATGGTCCCAATTCATGACACAGTATAGTTTTTACGTAGCCTCCTTCTCTTTCTTCTCTCATTAACCTGGGGTTTTTGGTCTGGTTAGTTGTAATCGATTGATCTTCTTTTGGATACAAAACTTAAATGAATAAAAGAAGGTTACTGATGGTGTCATTACTTTGGCATGACTTAGTCATTATTGATTATTCTGTCATCATTTATTTATGTACATCCAGTTACCAACACTTACACTTATATTAGTACACAAAAATTATGTTTATAAACGCTTTATTTTTTTTACCTGATGGTGTGTAAAGAGTTGATATATGTGCTTTGTTGTTTTCTTCCAGGGACGTAGTTTTGTTTTTCCGAAACAAACATTTCTAGTTGACAAATTCTGTTTTTGCTTGATTCTGAAAGAGCTCTAATCCTCTTTTTTGTTATTTTTTTCGTATAAAAATATGCATCCTTTCAGGTTGACTTAAGAAGAGCATATAATTGTGAAATAATGCTGTCAAAAATAAAAATACCCTTGGCAGATATGATTGTAAGTTCATATCTTTCTACTCACTCATTGGTGAACCAAATTATATTTATTTAGTTTTGATATAATCTAAGTTGTTCCTTTCTTATTTTACTATTGATCAGTAAACTTTCTATATCATTATAAGAGCTGTTAATGGTATCAGGGTATATGCCACACGAGCTGTCAGTGTCCCATTTTTTGCAGTAATAGTTGTACTTCTACCACGTCATGTGTAATAGGTCAATAAACTACCAATTATTCATGGAAAAGAAAGTACTTTAGTCAATGGCTTGGGATGGATTTCCTATTTTTACTAGTAATTTTGGTAAATGTAAAAATTCTAAATAGATTTACGAGGAACTTAAGTTGTTAACTAAGGGGATAGTAAAAGGGAATAAAGTAGGTATCATTCTATAAGTGCCCATTTT
This sequence comes from Begonia fuchsioides, assembly GCA_003255005.1. Taxonomy (NCBI): domain Eukaryota; kingdom Viridiplantae; phylum Streptophyta; class Magnoliopsida; order Cucurbitales; family Begoniaceae; genus Begonia; species Begonia fuchsioides. The sequence goes on from QAOC01001185.1 coordinate 123,013, forward strand.
CAAATTGGAAAAATATGATTTTTAACAAAAAATAATTTCAAATGTCCTCCTTAATTTAAGTTGTGCAAAATTTTTTAATATCTGTGCTCTTCTCTCCCTTTCAATTTAGTGAAAAATGTATTGCTGTTTTAAGTTTGGTTAGATTTACAAATTACTCTATGTAGTCCATTGGGAAAAATTGACAAACATGAAATTCTACTTGTAAATGAAAAGTGGCTAACAACGTGTAGTAAGAACAAATGAAGTTCGGAATATAGCATATGGAGCGAAAAATATTCGTGAGAGAGAGGTTTGATGAGTTTCTAAGGTATAAACTACATTTGTTCAAACTTGATGATGCACAGATACAATTATATCCTAACCACAACTACTTTTGTCTCTCTTAGCTTTTTTTTTTGAAATCTGGGTATTAGTTGTAGATTTTTAAATGATTTTATTGGATTCTTTTATGAGTGGAGAGGTTGTAGTTTTAGTTATTTTAACTTTTTAATAATTTGAAGTCGTAAATTTATTACATGGTTTGTCAGATTTCTGTTCTTGCATTGGATTCTTCTGCACTTGACATTGACCAAGTTGAGAATCTCATCAAATTTTGTCCAACCAGAGAAGAGATGGAAACACTAAAGGTTCTATATCTGGCTCTAGCTTCCTCTATAGTTATCTAAAATGATTGATTCATAAATTTATGCCATATCCTTTCCAAATCAAACTTTTTAATTTTAGGTTAAGTGGTTATATATAATAAACACTTTAAGAATAGTTGCACGGGTTTGGGGAAATCATATTTTTTCTTCATCTAAGGTGTTTTTTCAGTGTTAATGCTTTTGTTTTTTCTCTAATACCTTTTGGAAATGTTGAAGGATATTAAATATTAGTGAGCTAAAACAGAAGAAAAATAAAAATATTTGATTGAGGCTTAGAGAATTGAGCTATGTTTTCTTTTATTCTCATTACACAAAAGAAGTAATAGATATCATATAACAACAACAACAATATTTGGGTTGAAATCAAACACATGGTATATTTTACAACTAGAATCAAATGAAATAAAGTTTTACAAGATGAAGAATTTAATTTTCTTTCATTATTATACGATTTTGAGGGAGATATGAGTCGGTTTGGAAAGATGTTGAGGTTAGGAAAAATTTTCAAATCTTTAAAGATATTCTTGTTTCCAAATTTAAATTTGAATTGATTATTTCTTCTTTTTCGTGATTCTTCCAGCCTTAATCTACATTAATCTTTTGCAATTGCATGGAAACAAAAATCCCGTGATAATAAAAATATACAAAATATCAGGCAAAATCACGTGAAAACAGTGTCATTGATGCTATACGAAGTGTTGTGGCATCGCTGCAGCATTATCCCTAAAAATCCGATTATTTCAGTTAAATCATTACTGATTCCTAACAATTTGACCACTAAAACTTCGTAATATTAAGTCTTTATGAGACTTAACACTCATTAATGATTTTTTTACAAAATGAATTAACTTAAAAAAAGTTTATGAGAACTACGAGTATATCAAATTCAAAATTCTTCAACAATGCGAAAAAAAGATACTTAGATTGTCTTTGGCTAAAGTAAGAAAAATTTGACTTTAATCAAACTTTGACGACCGAGTTTAAGTTATTAAACAATGAGCTTTTTCTGGTGCATTGGTGTCCTGATAATACGTTTGGGTATGCAAACGATGTCTGAAGTTCGTGTTGAAAGCAACTACAACTTTTGTAAAGGATATTTTTTCAAATTATATTTGGAAGATTGTTGAATTTATCAATTAATGCTCGAGAGTCGGGTTACAATTTGTTTCATAAAAAATTCTATGTACTTTTCTATACTCATTGACCCTTTAATGCCTTGTAATTTTTTTGGGCACTTAGGCTTTACTTTTTAGACACCTTGGATGACATCTGAAGTAGTAAGAAATTTTATCTCAAATGAATTTATAAATCTTACTTTAAAACTAAAAACTGGAGAAAAAAACATTAACACTAGATAGTAATATTTAGATTAATATTTAGATAGTAATATTTAGATTAATATTTCTTTTCAATTTGGAAGTACCAACTACTTCATTGATAGCTATGTATTTTATTGGCAGAACAACTTTGGTATAATCTCTTTCATCAATAAAAATTATCCTTCTTGTAGAAATAGGAATTTTAAGAGATGCTATCTACAAAAAGCTTACAGCAATTTTAAATATTGAAAAGTGTAATTGTGCATAAAATTTGATTCTCCATTAAAAAAACAAATTATAATATCAATCGATGGTATCTCTGTAGGTAAAAATTGGTATTAGTCAACACCTACCTTAGCACTAGATAATTTGAAATCTTTTATAGACTTTTGTTATGATCAGAAACCTTGGATCACATTTTCCAATATTATTATTGGGATGTAATCCATCATTCTCCTACATCTGTTGTTTGTGTGCTCATTTGTATTCGCATTTTAATGTGTTTCTCTACTGTTAGAGAAGACAATTAACTGTGGCATCTTATATTCTTGAACTTTGTAGCTTTATTTAGTTGCTTAACATTACAATGGTTAGGTGACAAAGAATTTATGTTCCATGCATGACTTCTAGGATATGTTATTATCATAATTGCTATTTTATAGCATTGACAAACTAAAATTTTTCTGATGATCTTCACAGTATGCTACATATAAATTTTTAACAACTAAGTTTGTGTAATGTTGAACCATATGGAGTTTCTTAAAGGTACATGCCTGGGTTGAAGTACATCAATTTTTCAAGCTGACAATTCAGTTTTTCAGAATTATGCAGGTGATAAGGAGATGCTCGGGAAATGTGAACAAGTACGTCTTTCATCTGAGTTTTGTGGGAACAGTCACTGATATATAACTAGAACTTTTAGTAATGTTAAATGTTGTATATATTTTAGTTTTTTATGGAGTTGATGAAGGTTCCACGAGTAGAGTCCAAGTTACGAGTATTTGCTTTCAAAATCTCTTTTTCTAGTCAGGTACTTTGGTTTTGTGTTTTTCCCTTATCTTCAGAAACTTATGCTATCTGTCACTAATTTGTGACTGCATCTCTCGTGTTTTCCTTGTTACAGGTGATGGATTTAAAAAATAATTTAAACACAATTAATGATGCTGCCAGACAGGTACTCTAGATATAAAAGTGTTTAAATTGATTTTGGTGATAAAAGGTGTAAAATCCTGTATAATATAAACGTGCAGGTAAAAGATTCTGCGAAGCTGCGTCAGATTATGCAAACAATTTTAACTCTTGGAAATGCTTTGAATCAGGGAACTGCAAGAGGTATTTGTTGTTTTTTCGATTTTCAATTATTATCTACTTTTCTTTCAGACATAAATCTATACTTTCCTCAATAACAAAAAATTGTTGATTCATCAGCTTACCAATCATTAAAAAGGTGTGGATTCAAAACTCCATACTACACTAACAATTTCTATGTGCGTACAAACGAATAAGAAAAGGATTGACTAGGAAAGTACCAAAGTCATGTACAATATTTAAAAAGTTTTGAAAACATGCACTGTTGCATACCCACACCAACGCTCACATACATATGAAATGATTAGCTCTTGTCACAAAATCCCTTTGTAAATCTAGATTATAGAAGGAAAACTTAGGATGTGAAGTTGTTCCTAGAGCTTGAGGGGGGCTTGTATTAGCAAATAATAATGTTCCACAGCATTAGAATCAACTCCTTTAATATGTTTGATATGCATATACATCTTGATAGTAATGAAAGATGATCTAATATTTATTTTTGAGAAAAATCCTACCCGGCAACATAGTCATAGAAATAAAAATGACAAAAAAAAGCAAGCTTTAAATTGTCTCAGCAGGCGATCAGCTATGCCTTGTATTCATATATCTCAATATTGTTGAGAATCTACTTCTTTATCCTGTCTAATTCAACAATATATTTTCTTTTCATCATCTTGCAGGCTCTGCCATAGGATTCAAATTGGACAGCCTTCTTAAATTGTCTGATACTCGAGCAAGAAATAACAAAATGACTTTGATGCATTATTTGTGCAAGGTGAGTATGTGAGGTACTTCAGTAGAATTATGTAATTTTTTTTCTCAGGAAAGTATTGGCTCATATCATAGACTAATGACCTGATACTGTTTTGCATAATGAATAGGTTTTGTACATAAAATATATACTTCTTAACTTCCAAGTCCAGATTATAGTTGCTTTTCTCTATCAAGAAAGTTGTTCTTTTTTGGAAGAAATGAGTTTTAACCACATTTCGGGTTATTTCGATACAAGAAAGGCTTGATTTCTATAAAGATGATATTGATACCCTGTGGAATGCACATCTTTGCCAATAGAGAAGATATAAAAGTTAAAAAAATATGATGGACAATCAATCATCAGTTGCTTCAATGATTTATGTTGTGTCTTGGGACGAGGGTCAAGTTGACATACATGGTTGTTGAACATTCTTTTCTAAATTCTTTTATATGGATCTTGTTAGGGAAAACTCATTATGAATCGTGGAAAAAGGTTGGGAAACGTAAAGTCAATGTCTCCTGTAGCCTTCTCTCTAATAATGACATCCTAAACTCATAATAATGTTTTATTGTTGCTGTAAGAGTCTTTTTGACGTTTACATTATGTATAACTGAATGCACCTCACTGAAAGCATCTCAAAGATGATGACATGAGGTGGCTTCACCCAGATCTAATACAATGGTAGAATGTGAAGAAAATGGCACTTGATAAAAAAATAGCCCTTCAGTGCCAAATAATTATATTTTGTGGGACTCTGAGATTTGTAATTGCAAAAAGGGTATAGACTTGTAATGTCGTTTTAGTTCTTATAATTAGATGGACAAATAAAAGTCTTTCTTTTTTGGGTATCATTTTTATTTTCCTTGTATGATGGATGTTTCGCATCTTCACGAGATATGTTTCATCAGAAAAGGGAAAAGAGATTTTTTTTTTGTAAAGAATTGTGATTTTGTTAATGAAAGATGTTCGTAGTGTTTTTTCTTGTACACTGTTGCTTTAGTTGGTTCTTCCTATCTTTTTCTTGTCACTGTTTTCCCTTAATGACCTTTCATGCGTTCTCATTTTGTTGACACCTTTTTCTTCTGCGTGGATTTTATATATTTAGTCTTGAATATCACATGATATAATTGATCAATTGATTTTGACTTCATTTAGCTCCTTGCGGAGAAAATGCCAGAGTTGCTGGACTTTGAGAAGGATCTTCTTCATCTTGAAGCTGCCTCTAAGGTATGATTTTTTGTTGTTCCATTCATGATCTGTTCTACAATTCTACATTCACATACTGATTCGAGAAATGAGTAGATTCAATTGAAAGCTTTGGCCGAAGAAATGCAAGCTGTGAGTAAAGGACTTGAAAAGGTTGAGCAAGAACTTGCTGCTTCAGAAAATGATGGTGCTATTTCTTTTGGTTTCCAAAAGGTTTGTTGCATTAAGTTTATTTGAATGCAATCTCATGTTTCTGCGGCGATAATTACTAAGTCCATCTCTATGGTTCCTTTTTAACAGTTCCAAGTATGTGAATCTTACAACACAAAAACATAGTTTTTTATAAGGATATGCCAATAGTTTAAGCTGATTTTCATCCTAATATTATTTTTTTTATAGCATTAAGTTTATTTGAATGCAATCTCTTGTTTCTTTGGCTATAATTTCCAAGTCCATCTCTATAGTTTCTTTTTAACAATTCCAAACATTCGAATCTTACAAAACAAAATTATAGTTATTTATTAGGAATTAGGATATGGCAATAGTTTAAGCAGATTTTCATCCTAATATTATTGTGCAAATGCTTCATAAATAGGTTTATGAGTAAAATAATAACACTTTTGACTAGAAATTTTTGATCTTCAAGTGCGAACAGAGGTTGTATTAGCAAATGCAAAATATATCATTCATCGCTTATCAAGGGCATAGTTGTTGTGTTGTATAATAAACCACTATTGGGTTCAATGATGCATGAGAAAGAGACATTCGAATAATTGTTTTGTTGCTAGTTTCATCTTCAGTCCTACAAAAAGGCCACACAAAAAAAAAAAAAAACGCANTTAGATAAGAAACAATTTTTGGAATAATAAGAAGAAACTACTAGATAAAAGGGAAGAATCCCTTCTAAGAAGAGTCCCATTTAATCATAAAAAATTCTTGATAGAATAAAATTGTATGCTCTAGATTCCCATCCAAAATCCAACTAAACAACGCTAAAAACATAGAAGAGGCAATCGAGATAGGTTGGTTATGAACTTGGTTTTTTCCTATGAGGTTATTGTATATTCAACCTAATTCATTTTGATGGAGAGAGGCCATTTGAGGGATCAGATGTAATATTTGTTCATAATCATTTCTTTATTGCCTGCATATTACTCATTGTTGACCTCTGAGACCTGAGTTTGCATAAAAAATTCTGATGATTCTGAACAATTTATATGCATCAGGTTCTTAAAAATTTTCTTGACACTGCTGAAGCTGAAGTAAGGTCACTTATTTCCTTGTATTCCGAAGTGGTAAACCTTTCTCACGACATTATATGTAACTTCAATATCTATGATTTTCAGCTGTATTTTTATTCTCCAACTAATGTTGGTAACATTATTTTGCAGGGGAGGAATGCAGATTCGTTATCCCAATACTTTGGGGAGGATCCAGCTCGTTGTCCATTTGAACAAGGTAAAACTCACATTCTTTTAACATCTAGGCGTCTTTAAGTCAATAATTTCCCGTATAAACTTCAAGTTGGTCCTATTATTCGTTATACTTTGTGGTTAATTCTATTTGGATGTCGGATGAAAACTCTTTAATAGTCACCATGTTGAAAAATGATGATTAGGCCAAAGTAACTTAGCAATGTAAATATGTTCTTCAATAGTGCTGTTTTATTGGGGTTGTTTTGACGCATTTGCGGTTGCAGTGACACAGATCTTGGTTGTGTTTGTTAAGACATTCAAAAAGTCTAAAGAGGAAAACGAGCGGATGGCTGATGCTGAGAAGAAGAAACTGGAAAAGGAAGCCGAAAAAGAAGCCATGAAAGACCGGATAATAGCTAAGGCGAAATAAGCTCACAAAAAGCTCAACTTACAGAACCACATTTCTAAATTCAATGCACAACTGTCTCAGCCAGTTACTCACTAGCTAGTAGCCGGAATTCTAGTGTTAGTATAAAATGTCGTGTAGATTCTGTCGAGCAAAGACATTTAATCGTAGTTGAAAAACTGCAAGTGTAGCTCATCATATTTCTGAATTGAAAAACTTCATCACTTTGAGTGAGATTTTCCATCTTAAACAAGCCATTGTGCAGACAAGAAGGAGATAAGCCGCCGAAGTTGCAGAGATTTGAAACAAGAAAAAAAAATGAAACCTCTCGTAAATTTTGAAAATGCATGCACTTTGCGAAATTCTGACCGGCTGATTCTCAAAGCAAATTAAATTTAATTCAACCTTTTAATCTAAATTTTACAGGCAACTTTGCAGTTGTAGAATGCATAATTAAGCTGATACTAAAAGAAGTAAAAATACATAAGCTGCGTGAATCAATTTAAGCTTAAACTCCCCAATCAACAACTAGTGTCAAAGATATTAAATCAATGCACACGCCAGACGCTATCCACAGAAAGATTTGAATATGTGCCAATTGAACTTCAATTTAAAAGATAGTTGAGTATTCGTTATTCCGAATTTCATTTTGCACAATCACTGTCTGCATCTGTCATATGAATCTATTTGATGATGGCTAATATCTGATTGTCATACATCTATTTAGTCAATATAAATTGAGACATCAACGAATCGGACCTCTGTAGATTTTGTGAATTTCCTCAGGAGTTCGGCTCAACAAAAAGGCTTGCCTGTGGATGTAATCCAGCTTCTTTTAAAGACATCGAATACTTATCTGGGCCGTAAATAACTCGAGGGAAGTTTGAGACGAGGCTATAATCCTCAATTTCTAAACAACCCAAAGAATCGATATAGTCATATATAGACTGGATAGTAGAAGTGCTGTAAAATCTCCTTCCTTTTCGTTGTCCAGTTGGAAACCGAACTAAAACCTGGTTTGTCAATAAAACACAAACACATAAGGTTTCACAAATATATTTTCCCTAAAAATGAATAGCGATAAAAAATAGTTCACTCCGATCAACAAAGTGGATTTTAAATTGTGTGTCCATTTTAATAGGAGGAATCTCATATCCTCCAACAAAGATTATCGTCGGCCCTTATCATAAAGAGTGTAGCTTCATTATTCCCAGTCAACAAAGTTGCAAAAGCATCATTCCTTCAAAGAACCTTTAGTGTTTTGTTTACTTTTCCTTCTCAAAGGCCAAGTAAATAGTGGCACCACATCCCCATGAGACACCCATTTGTTTTCTCATGGAAAAAGAAAGATTGACGAGTGCCTATCATGAATGAATGAAATGGTCTGCTATTGCAGTCAAGATTTTGGCAGAAAAAAATGAATTTGAATAATAAAGAAAATAAAAGAAAAACATAAATAAACATAATCTAATGGATAAATAGAACCAAAAAAAAATAAGAGTATAGAAATAGTACATGTGTCACGTTGGGTCCTTTCTCAGGTTCAGCACCAAGTGACATGGCTTTCTCTTGCCGAATTCTAGCCCTGGTAGCATCTTTCTCAGCAGCTTCAAGTGCTGCCCTTGCACGAGCTTCTTCTTCCTCTTTATGTTTCCTCTCAGCCTCGGCAGCTTCTCTTTGCTGGCGTCCTTGTTCCTCCCTCCTCTGCCGTTCCCTCGCCTGATGTTGCAAAAAGAAAAAAAAATAAAGAAAAATTTGTTTGAGTCAGCGGGGTAAAGGAAAGAATAGCTCTATTTAATTGGAGTTTAATTACGTTTCCATCTCAAACCAAAAAGAAATCCACCAGCATACCTGATCAGCTTCAAGTGCTGCCCTGTAAGCAGCATCTTGCTCCTCTCTCAAGCGCATGTTATTTCTTCGTTCTTCGGCATCAAGCCTTGCTGCAACAAGAACTGGGGCACTGTCTTCAAGAACTTTCTGCAATATTGCAAGCATTTCTTCAACAGATTTTGTTCCCTCAATCTGCATATTAAAAAAAGGAAGAGTTGAGACTCCAAAACAAAATAAAAAAGCTTCATTGTCGAATCAAATTAAATGGAATGAAGTACGAAAGCCACAATCACAGTATTTCCTTAACTTGCATTTATAAACTTCTGAAATTTTGAGACTCTACCTTGAATTTCAAATCAAATTATAGTGGAACCGAGAAAAATGGCTACAATTACAGTATTTCCTCAACTAGCATTTATAAACTTCGGAAGGTCTACAATCAAATTATATTTTGAGTACACAAGTTTCAATGAAAAAGGGAATAAACCGCAAAAAGCAAGGTATAGAAACTAACAATCACCAAAGAACCTTAAAATGAACACCAAATTTTGCAGAGATTAAATAATTCAAGTACTTGCCTAGATAAACCGTCGAACATGTTATCATGCACAATTTTTATCTATGTGATCGTACTTCTAATTCGTGGAATGCATCTCAATAGTCATCCAAGATTTACATCTTACAATATTTTTAGGCTTAGAAGTAAATGCAAAGCACAGAAAGAAGACCATGCGAATAATTCCTTCCCTCTACGGCAAAAGATTAATAAACTAGTGACAATCCCCTTATTACATTTTAACATCTCCCAGCAGTAATTCATATGTTAGGACCTCTCAGGCCATACATCCTACCTGCTGAAGCAATGTGATTCTTTGATTGGTAGCTGCCATGACCACAGCACAGAATGGAAAACGTGAAGCTTTCAAGCTATTGCTCATCTTGAAACCTTCACTGGCCCGTATACTTCCTCCCCATGAAACAAAATTCTCGTTCACGAAAGCTGCTAGAACTTCCGAGCATAAAGTCTTCTGACAGAAAAAAGGCGTGTCTGGATGATCTGGCGATTGCAGGTACACAAACAGTAATTTAATTTCATTTCTTGACCTTTGCAACGCGTACATAAACCCTTCATGCACAAAACTTGGACGATTCGTTCCATAATCCCTTTCAAATGCCGCCACAAAGTTCATCGCTTCCGATGCTGCGGCAGTCACTGGAACCAAGGGCGCGGAAGAATCAGCATTAGGTCCAGAAGCAGAACCGAACCCAATCATCCCTAGGGAATACGAAAGAACACCACCGGCAGCCCATAAGCCGAATCCAATCGCATTAGATACTAACCCTAAACTACCAGAAACCACAGAAATCGGTAGCGTTATAAGTTTCCATGCCAAACCAGGGCCAGCCACTCTATTCTCAACCAACTCGTTGGATCTATTCAGGGTTTGCGACGATTCAACGCCAGATTGGGCGACACCGCCGAAGTGTTCAAAGCCAGTACTTGTGCCCGCGGCGGCAGACGTCTCAGGACGGTCCGAATCGCCAGTGAAAGAGGAGATCGCAAGCTCGAGATCCCAGCCATGAGCGGCGAGGATCTCCGTGCAGAAATCAGAATCTTCCACGCCTGTTACTGCCTGAAAATACGCTAATTTGTCAGCTACATCAACCATATCTACAAAACGCTCAACAGCAGCCTATACAACTACGGATCTCCTTCGAATCTATGATGGATTGATCTCTCTCTCTCTCTCTTTCGATCGACGGAACGATCTGGAATGTTCTGAGAGAGAGAAAGGCGGGTATCGACTCTATCCGACCACCACCGTAGCAATTGTAATATTAATTTAATATTGATTTATTTATGAATTATTCCTCCATTACTTGAAATTTTATAAAATTATTTTTTTACGTTAAAATGAGTTTAATAAAAATTAAATTTATTATTTCATTTTTTTTAATAATTTATTAAAATCAATCAAATTTAAAAAATAATTAATTAAATTGACTGACATCTTATTATTAATAAAAAAAAAAAATTAGCTCTAGTAAACTTGTGACTTCGTTAACTTATCTCAACGGTTTAGTTCTGATCTTAAAAATTAGATCATGTTTTCAGAATTCTAATTTAATAATTATATTATTTTTTTATTGTAGACACTAGAAATAGACATACCCAACTTAAATCGTGCCTCTTAGAAGTGTTGCACATGTGCTATCTCAAGTAGCCGAAGCATGGAAATTTCTCGTGCTTCTGAGAATCTCTCAACTTCGAGGAGTATCATTCCAACAATAATAACTAAATAAATTATTTTATATCTCCCTAGCGATGCTAATCGCTAACTTTGAGATGCATTTTATATTTTTCTTTGTGTGCTTCAAATCAAACGACAAATCAAGACTAAAATAACAATCTCGATCACCAGGTAAGGAAATCCAATATCGACGGCACAAATGCGATCTTAGTTTTGGACACGGAAGGGTCCCATTCCAACGAATCGACCCATTCTTTCTCGCGTTTCAAATGAATCATTTGTGGAAATGGCTGGCGTTGATTATCCACGTCGATCGGCATTCTCTTCAACTCGGGACAGCCCACGATGTACATCCTTCTAAGAGAAGGAGCATGAATCACTCTCCCATTGCTGCAAAGGGTCCCCAAATTTGGTAGATTTCTTAACTCCAAGTGTTTTAGTTCAGGAAGAGACAACTTATGAGCAATTCCAGTTTCTTCTTCCTTAGCTTCATCTTCTTCTTCTTCTATTAATGCCTCCAGCTTAAGTTTAAGTTTGCCAGAGATGGCAAAGTTTCCAAAAAAATATGCCTAAGTATCAACGATGTAAGGTTTTCCAACACGGAAATGGATGTCGGCAAAGTCGTTATTCTGGTCAAAGATAAGTCTAAATGTTTGAGCCCGGGTAAATGCCGAAAGAAACAATCACTCACCCCATCAAGTAAGATGTTGTTCTGCAATAAGAGTATCGAAAGTTTAGTGCATCTGTTTGAAATAACATTTGTCCAACTTTTTGTCCAAATGTTCACAAGGGAAACAACCTCGAGCTCATTTGTCCAACTTTCTTCGTCGGGAATACCATTCAACATGATGCCAGCTTTTATCATGAATCCAGAACCGGCAATTTGAAGTGCCATATCTCTAATCAAATCATATAAGACAACAACCTTCTCATGAACAAACAGTATTTTGAATGTCTCAACTGAAAGCAATGCAACTGATTCAAGTTTTTTAAGAATAGAGTAGCCTTTATCAAACATCTTGTTTAGTTCAAGATTCTTCCCCAGCAAACCAACATCAATAAACATCCAAACTAAATCATTCATTTCTAATGGACAATCTTCGGGATATATTGCACAATATAGAAGACATTTTTTTACTTCTTCCTCCTTTATTTGATCATAGCTCAATCTTAATACCTTAAATACTTGCTCTTCCATGTCATCTACTCTTCCAGTTGCGTTTCTCAATTCCTTCAGTACATTCCTCCACTGGTAAGTATCATTACATCCTTTCATGCTCTTTGCCAATGTAATTATTCCAAGCGGCAACCCTGACCACTCTTCAAGCACATCAATGCTATTTTTTGTTAAATTATCTGGTATTTCACGTCCAATACTTTTAATAAAAAATGTCCAAGCATCTTCTTGTGAAAGGGGATTCACTTGAATGATATTATCAAAGTTCATTTTTAGACATACGTCTTTCGATCGGCTTGTTATGATCAATTGATATCCAATTTCTTTAGGAAATCCCAATCCAACTTCATTTAAATCATAATCCGACCACATATCATCCAAAATTAGAATACATTTTTTCTTCCTTTTTAAAGCTTTTGCAATTATTCCAGGTCTTTGTGATTCATCAACCTTATCTGAAATAGTCACTCGAATTCTATTTGTAATATCATTTTGCAGTTTTTGAATACTACAATCTCTAGAAACTGTGATCCAATAAACAGAACCATAAATCTTTGGCCGATTCACCATCATATTGTGTAAATGCTTGACCAAAGTAGTTTTACCTACTCCACCCATCCCCCATACTCCAATGATAGATGCTTCATTATTGGAAAGCAAATCTAAGATGTCATGCATATATCTTGCGAAATTTTCACCCACTAAGTCCCTTGTTAGAAATTTAACTTGTGTTTCTTGGAGCACTTTGTTTGTAAGCTCTTCCACATCTTTAACCAAATTATCCACCTCTCTTCCAATGTGAACATCCAGTGACATCTGACTCTTTCGCCTATTAGATATATTCAAACTCTTTCTCATCTAGGTTGGTGCAGTTTTGAAGCAGCCCAGGGATATTGAGTACATTATCAATCTCTTCCATACGTAATCAAATAGGGAAAAAATCAATGACTAGTCTTTCCGAAGTTAAACATACTAACCAACAGTTTAGTTGTAGGAATAAATTTGCAGCGACTTTCTCAGCTCAGTGTGAATCCTTGGAGAAAGAGGAGTAAGCTCTGAACAAATCAAACAGACATAGTACGAGGCAAGCAAGATCTCACCAGAAACCTTCATTTTCTGATTCCAAATGAAGTTTACTTCTGCATTTAGTTCATATCTATCATACCATTAGCTTAAAAAAGCGCAACCTTAAAACGGGCATAAGCCCTTCACAAATTGAACGTCTAAAGGAACTGCTACGAAATTGTATTCAACTGGCGAGTATAGTGGCTGCAGCCACCAGCAAACTATTTCAAGATCCGTTTCTAAACATAAACATTTCAAATCTGCACTCAACAAAACCACAAATGGATCGAGTCACCTGCAAATCAAGCACGATCCGAACCCATTAGCGATCTGATGAAGAACAAAGGAAAAACTACGGTTTCAGAGAGTTAATGGGGGAAAACCAAATCAAATATAGAAGACAGAGAGAGCCCAATTTGCTTTGTCGTCGCCTTTTAACATTATAATCGAAGTCAGCTCAAACCTTATTATAATGGCAAATGAGGAATCCTTGCCTTGAATAAAAAATAATGATGCACTTGAAATTTTAAAATTCATCATTTAAATGAATCAATTTTTTTATACCAAGAGAAGCTTAAAATAGTAATTAAAAAATAATAATTGAAAACATTAAAAAAATCAAAAGATGTCTCATAATAATATATATTCATGTAAGATAGGGATAGACAAAATGGTAAATAAATGCAAACTAATTAACTACTTTTTGTCGTTATTTGTTTTACCCACCTTATTGTCCGTGAATTTATTAACTACGTGATTAGTCATCACCGGTCCGGTCCGGTCTGGCTCATTTTCGCTTTTCCAACCGGCGGGGCTTAGGTTTAAACCTCTCAACTATGAATTGAAGTAGACAGATGTGTTCGAGCCTAAAAGCCCATTGCTCAAACCGCCATTTCTATTGTAATATTTTCTTCAAAAATTCTTGTCTGTAAATCACGAGGAGCTCGACGACCTTTCGTTGGAGCTCCAGATCGGAGAATGCTACTGCAAAGGCCTTTTGTTTGGGTTTCTCGATCGCTGACTTAACTCGCATTGGCTGGATCCGCTTCCAGTTTTTGTTTTTTTTTCTCGAAGCTTGATTCGGCTGATCGTTATATCGAAGTGGTCGTGTTGGTTTTGATATTGCGGAGCTGTTTAAACTTGGATTCAAGCTGGCGTATACGCAGCTATTATTTTGGTTTCGAAAATTTTCGGTTTTGATCAACGCTGATGGAGCTTTTGGTGGAAAGTTGCCGATTTGATTCGGAATTCACCGTCTTTGTTAGCGATTGCATTCATTAGATTGAGCTAGTTCGTGAATTTTAGTCGTTTTGTAGACATTCAAGAAACCAAGACATTTTCTATTCCGTAGGGATCTGACGCTTTCTTTGTTTTCTGGGCTATATACCTTCGTCTTTCTTACAAGATGGACTCCTTGGCTGCCATCAGCGAAGAGCTCGCTGAGATTGATGGCCAAATCGCGGACATTTTTCGGGCTTTTTCGTGAGTTTTCTGACATCTGTTTAGTATTTTTATGTCTGTAATTTGTTTGTAGTCAGACGTGAAATGTGAGAGAGTTAGCAGTAACTTTTGTTTCTTTGGGGGCTGAAGCTCTTATGAAAATATTTTTCATTTTAGTTTTTCTTAGTCTCGCTGTATTCATATCTCTTCAGCTCTCGTATAGCGTTTTAGTATTGCTTTTGCGTAACAGGAACGGATTTCAGAAGTTGGAAAAGATTAAAGATCCAAATAGACGGAGTAGACAGTTGGAAGAGCTGACAGAGAAGATGCGAGATTGTAAGAGGTATATGATCATGATCCACACATTAGTTGCTGTAATTGACCTTAAGCATTGATGAAACTTTATGCGAATTCATTTTTATTGCATTTAAAACAAAGTGATAAAGGTTGAAATACTATGGATTAAGTATGTGTGCAATTGAGATATTCAGTCAATTTAATGGAATTGAAGAGATCATGTAACCAAATATTAGTCAGTAAAAATGTTAGTGATTACTACAAAATTTAGCTATAACTTAAATTTTTACTGTTCATGAATTTCCTTGTAGATGCAATGTGCAGGGATAATACATGGTGTCTATCTTTTCATTTATTAGACATTCATGAATCATGATCACTGTTGACAGCCAGCTTTTCGGGCTATATGCTATAAACAACATCATGTGCTCTATATGCTGCTCATTCTAAATTTTCTTTTTTCCTTCCAGACTTATTAAGGAGTTTGACAAAGAAGTCAAAAATTTGGAAAGCAGAAATGATCCGGATACGAGCAAGATGTTGAGTGAAAAAAAGCAGTCAATGGTGAGTTGCAATTAGGCTTGATTTAGTAATCAGTGTTGATATCAGTCATTAATTTTACTTTGAGCTTATATTCGTAAAATTTCATGGCCAAACTTAATTGATGCATTTCTGCAGATCAAAGAGCTAAATTCTTTCGTCGCCCTAAAAAAACAGTAAGACTTGAAATTTTTATTATAGAGTATCATATAGATATTATATTTTCTCTTGACTTTCATTGCATGCTAATTTCTATGCTATTTTTCTTAGAATTTTTTCTTTCTCTTCCATTTCTAGTTCTCTGTTTTGGGAAGGTCCCATAATCGTATTGTTTTGCTCCACTATTTAACACTTTTTTTCCTTCTTCTCCCTGAGCAAATAAATGATAGCTGATTTTTCCTCTTTTGGATCACAAAATTTCTCATAAAGAATTCCATTGTTGTTGACTGATATATTTTTTTCTGTTACAGATATGCGAGCAATCTTGACAACAAGCGAATTGACCTGTTTGATGGGCCTGCAGAAAATAATGGGGAAGACAATTTCTTGGTTGCTTCATGTAATGATATCTGAATAGCTTTAATGAGTTTTCTATGCCTATGCTAGTTTTATGGTCTCATGGGCAAATTCCATTTTGTCTAAGTTGAACTTGGTTGATATTATGTTGGCGATGGTGGCATTATTTAACTGAGGCAATGGTGATATTTTTTTCAGCGATGACCAATCAGCAGCTGATGGATAATGGAAACAGGATGATGGATGAGACTGATCAAGCAATTGAAAGGTCAAAAAAGGTTTGTTGATCTCCCAAATATCTCCTGGGTGATGAAATTTTAATTGTTTGGGGTCTTATCTTGTAGTATGATGCTCTCGCTTCTACTAGTTCAATTGATTTTAAGATTGCTGTCTTTCTGATCCTGATCAGCATCAAGTATCCATGTTAAAATAGGAAATGAATTTGTCGTGAAAGGGATTGTTCTTCCAACATATATTGGATTAATTTTTTTATCTTTTAGTGAGATATAAAGCAATGATCTCTATTTTTCCTAGGTTGTTCTAGAAACTGTAAATGTTGGAACTGACACTGCAGCAGCTCTTAAAGCCCAGGTGAAAGTGTTCAATGGATAGTATTTCAGTTTCTTGTATTAACTCTTGGAACTAATGCATTTTCTTCATTTATCTATTTAGACTGAGCAAATGAGTAGGATTGTCAATGAATTGGATTCTATTCATTTCTCGCTCAAGAAGGCTTCTCAACTTGTCAAAGAAATCGGTAGGCAGGTCAATCTCAAAAAGACTGATTCTTCCTTTCTTAAGCAAGAAAATTAATATAATTGATTACTGACCTGTGGATTTTCATTAGGTCACAACTGACAAATGCATAATGGCATTTTTATTCCTAATCGTGATTGGAGTAATAGCCATCATTATCGTGAAGGTACAAAATACTACAATCTCTGTTAAATGATTAAGGCATATTGTTATCATATCAGTTCAAAACTGAGTTGGCTCTTGGATTTTGTTTATTTCTGTGTAAATGGTAAAAGGGCATCTCAGTTGCTCTCATTTACCCTTTTGAATTCGGTCTCCTAACACCTTAGTACGTCGACATGGTGTGATCATAAAAATTTGCTCTTCATTTTTATCGTTTGATTTCTTTTTTTTTTCGGGCTGAAAACGATAGTTGGTTTCCCGTTATAGCAGTCAAATGATTAAACACATACCATTTTTCAGCTTGTGAACCCCAACAACAAGGATATTCCAGATATCCCAGGGTTGGCCCCTCCTGCGCAGACTAGAAAACTGCTGTGGAACTCCAGTTAACAAGACTGCACGGATTGGCTGATCTCATCAAAATGTCAAGAAGATTGACCATCAATTGTTACCAACTTCAATGCTGCCGCTGGCAATTATAGAGACATCTGCTCTGAGTTATAAGTTAAATTTAAATCACAGCACTGGAAAATGGTACCTATCCCATGTCTAGTTCCCCAATTTTGTCACTCTCTCTTTATGCGACCAATCGGAGAATTCCGGTAAGATTATTGTATGTTTATTTTTTCCACGGACGTTCCATGTGTAATGTTGGAAATGTAATCATTAGTTCAATCATACTTCTGTATTTGGATGTTTGGATACCACTTTATCATGTGTTGCATGAGGAATTATGATAGATTTGGTGTAGACCATTTTATTCTAAGGTACGAACACGTTGGCCTCATCAATGTTACCATAATGACTGTATTTGTTGAATTTTTTTATCATTCTTTTGATCTTAGGTGTATGATTTTGTACCTTAGTTAGTTTCACATATTATTAATGTAAATAACCAGTAAATAAGAATAAAAAACCCAATAAATTTTTATGCATGTTGAACTAAGGGGTGGGTAGAATTCAGTCTAAAACTGTAAATCAGACTGAAACCGTCAGTTTTAATCCGGTCTTAATAATAATTTTTAAAAAATTGTATTTTATGGGTCAATGCTGGTTTTTAAAAGTAAAAACCCATCAAACCGAAAGTGGGACCATAGGTCAAAAAAGTTTTAAAATTGAGTAAAATTTGATTCAAATCCAGATAAAATTCAATATAAATTTTAACATTAATTATAAACTCACTTATTATTTAAACATGTTCCTAGTATTATAAAATATATATTTTATTGTTATATTTTATTTTTTAAAAATATAAAATAAAATTAAGAAAGGTTGACTTAGGTTGAACCTAGAAAGTCTTTGTTATGTTCAACCTTACGTCCTCTGTTCAGAAACTAGGGAACATTGATGGCGGCATTTTCTTTTGAGAAATGTCCCACCTTGTCTTTTAAGAGATGGCGCCGGACTGGAAATTGAAGTTGTTGGTCGGTTTGGGAGGATTTACGGAAGCGGTAAGTGGGTGTGGAAATGGCAACTGTAAAGGGTGTGGCAATGGAGAATGAACTGCTGCGAAAAAAACTGAGTTTCACCCATCCGGACTGGATAGGAAGCTTCGTGGAAATGGGGATTTATCCCTTCTCTCACTGCCGTCGTGTCGACTCAAAGCATAGTCTTCGTTTTGGTCTTTTTCTGAAACAGATTTTCTTCTCTACTTTCCTTTTCTCGTTGATTTATGATTTCTCTCCCTAAATTTAGCGTTCAAATTGCTTTGCCTGGTTTGCTGATGCAGTGCCTTTTCGATCTGTTTGAGCTATCGATATGATTCGAGAAACAATTTTGTATTTTCGTCTTCTAATACAGCCTTTTGATTTTGATTTTTTTTACTTTCTTTGGGTTGTCTTCATTTGCTCATTTGCCTTCTCTTGTTGCGCTCCTACTTTTTTCTAAGACTGTATGGTCGTCGGAGCAGGATTTGACTGGGATGCTAGGCTAACAGTTTGAATTGGACACTTTGATCATCTACCATCTTAGCAAGATGAAGTGTTTCTTCATTTTCATGGACAAATCCAAGCAGAAACCAGGGGCCCAGTCTCCGCCGGAGATGAGCCGTGAAAACAGTCAATTGAAAAATACATTTCCGACTAAAAATATAATAATGTGTTTATAAAAAGATTAATGAAATAATTTATACTTTTCACTCTCTCTGTTTGATACCTTGGGGACATAGTATTGGGCCCAGTATGTGGGCCTGAAAACTGAAATTGGGCTTAGGGCTTCACGAAAAATTGACTTCCACCCTGAAATTCCCAGAAGACAGGCAAATTGGGCAAGCCTGGACCACTTGATCACATCCCTTGCAAAGACAAAGGTGCCTGCACGGCAAAATTATGACCGTCGCCGATCTCTTTTTACACGCCCGGCAACTCGGTCCGGCCACCGTCAGACGGTCAGGATCGACGTATGCTGACTCGGCGTCCTCCGCCCTCCTGTCTCCGCTCACGGCCACATTTGGGCCGTCTCGCGGCGGACCGAAGTTTTCTTCGTGGTCTCCGTTCAGGCGACAGCCCATTATCGCCAGCCGCAGTTGGACCTGCAGAGAAGCTGCGGTGGCCTCTTGAGTCCTCGCCTTCTCTTGCCAGAACTGAGCCTCCGCTGTAAGTTGGGTGGCGCGTGCTTCCAGCTCCGCTTTTTGGCGAGTGGCGTTCTCAACCGCGGCTTGCTTTTCTCTTAGCCACTTTGCCACTGTTTCCTCCGCCGCGCTTAGCAGTTCGTGGTAGTGCCTCTGCAGTTTTTCTGCTAGTGTACGCCGGAGCTCTTCCGCCTGGTTAGAAGGCGAATTCGGAAGATGTGAATTCTCTTTTTCATAACAAAAAAATATGTATAGTAATAAATAAGAAGAAGAAGAACCCATTTGATTAAAGAGGAGAATTTACGTGGGCTTGCAGAACTTGGTCCATTTCTTGTCTTTCTTGTTTGAGAAGAGGGGAGAGATCGACTGATGATGGAGACAAGAAACCTTGCGATCTATAAAAGAGATTCTGATGTTTTTGGTGATGACGATGATGCTGATTCTGGAATTTTCGTTGTGGTTGTTGATCGGTGAAGGCTAGTCGGAGACCGGCGGAGACGTCCGTGCAGGGTTGCTGGTGTGTTCGGAGCTGAGAAAGGTCGAAGAGATTTGAAGAAAGAGATTGCTGCAGATTGCAAAATGGTTCCGTTTGAGCTCTCATCAACTCTTTAATGGAAGCTGAATTTTCTCGGCCTCTTTTCCGAGGATTCGCGCTTCCTGTCGAGTAAAATCCAAGTCAAAAGCCATGCCCGAAGCCTAATCATGGCGTATAATACGAGTTTGAGAAGGGGGTAATCCAAAAAAATGGATTTTTGGGTGAAATATTCTCACACCTCCATCGTTGAAAAACATGAGAGATTGGTCGAGGAACACTCCCGGCGGAGGTTGCACGGCATAACCGTGGCTTTCCTCACCGTTTCTGCAATAACATAAAAGAAGAAGAGGAAGATGAAAGAGTTAAGATATAGAAAGAAGAGGAAACCAGAGACAAGGATTTGATAGAAAAAAAACTTGTTGAGCAGGAGAACATTGGAAGGATATTGAGCTTGAACCGCCATTGTTAATTAGGAGAGAGAGAGAGATGAAGGTTATGTCGGGTGAGAGGATTACTTCTCTCCAACTTCACCAGCCAGGCAGCCACCACCCTTATCCTTCTTCACAATTTCTTCTCTTTATTATGACCCACTATTCTTTTCTTTCTTTTTTCCCCCTTGATTCACGATGAGTTTCCTTTCTTTAATGGTATGCTATTCTCCATCTCTCTCTCTCTCTCTCCCTCCCTCTGATATGACACAGACAGACAGAGAGAAGAGAAGGGTGGAGAGAGAAACGAATCAGTCCAAGAGAGAGAGAGAGAGAGTCCCCCCTTCGGCCCTTCCCCCTCGTTATTCTGTCCTGTGTTTCCTTGTCTTCTCTCCTCTCTCTCTCTAGATAACACAAATTACCTTAATTTCCATTAAATTTCAAACCATTCATGCAACTGAACTTATCATCATCGGGATATAAGAATTCAACGTACAGTTAACCTCTCTCTCTCTCTAGTCATTTTAAAGGAGCCCTGCACGTCAAAAATGAACCTTATTCCTCACAAATTCCCATACCCAACTCACGATCCCTTGTTTTCTTCCCCACTTCAAGACACCCTTTCCCTTTCACCCTTTTCTATATTCTTTTTTATTTTCTCATTTTTTTATTTATTATTATTAATATTTAGGGTTTGTGGTTGGAGGTCGAAGCTGAAAGGCCACCACCTTGCCTTTTATTATTTCACATCAGCAAGCATTTTCTAATAATTTGTATTGACATGTCAGATAATAATTTGTTAAATTAACGTAATAAAATTACTTATTTTAAGTTTGTCATGAGGCATTATTTAAAAGTTTTAAAGATAATTAAACAATAAATTAATATATAAAACTAATTTTACTCATTTCTTAGTAGTAATTAATTCTTCTCAATATGCACCCGTTGTATAGCCCCACTACTGTCTTAGGGAAATAGATAGCAAATATTAATTACCTAAATTAGGTAAATCAAAGTCATCCAACGAGATTTAGAAACAATTTATTTTGGTCAAGTCAAAATGAGTTACTTATGTAACTTTGACGTGACATTTATGTAATGATATAGGGCTTGTCATTTTAACTTAATATAATATTAATAATATCAATAATATAGGGCATGCATTTATGTAATTTTTAGCCAATATTAATAATATAAGTTGTCCGCTGCTTACAATAATCTAATTCTACATTATTAATTTATTTTATTTAAGTGATAATTTATTTGTTATTTGTC